>JAFEMH010006277.1:0-129800 GCA_022495995.1 Adenophora triphylla var. japonica | reverse complement strand
AGCCCGGGGACCTAGATGTCAGGAGGCACATCCGGGTAAGTTTCATGGATTCTTTGCTAATTGTTAACCACTACAACTGGCATTCTACATAGCTTGATAAATGCCAAAGATGACGACATATTTGGAAATTGTTAAATTAGCGCGCCGGAAATTCAAAACATTTACTTGCTGGAGCGAGATTCCACGTGTGAGGAAAATTCTCCCGGGCGGATGCTGCCTGGCTTGAAACTTGAGGTTCGGCCTTCAAAAAGCATTTGCTGCTGACAGACAAGTATCCCAATGTGTGGCCATATTGACATCCCAAAGCGTGATGATTGACTCGCTCTTGGACATTCGTGCTCGTTATATGTCGACATACCTTTCCCTCAGACGAAGAATAACATCCTGGACAGACTCCCTATTATCAAGTATCTATTAGATGATACAATCCCGGCCCACGAGGAGAAAAATGCTAGAGCCTTCGGGGTAAGAGTATCTAAATATTTTACTTATTGATATACCCAATTCGTTTCGAAAATGCTCGCTTTGTAGCAGATCAAGCTCTACTTAAGATGTCTAGAAGCCGGGAGGCAGAGACAAATTCCGGGTTCTAAAGGAGCTGCATGAAGAGGCGAGTGTGGAAATCATACCGGGAGCGTAAGTCTGTATACCAAAGCTACCGAGGATGGGCTACATTTTTGGCCCACAATGCGAAGAGACGGCTGCGCGAATTATGCGAAAGAAATGCTTGACTCAGTCGGCGACATGGTGACATCTTCACATCCAACCAAATTGGCTTCTTTGCATCCTAATCTGTCGCCATGGCCGTTTATGGTTTGGGGAATGGACATCGTAGGAAAATTACCTAGTGGCACCGAGGAGTGAAGAAAGTATTTCTACTAGCCATGCACGAGACTACTCTTTTCTAAATGGGTAGAAAGTCGAGGGCATACGTGCGGAAATTCGTGACGGGAAGAAGTTATCTCTCTTTCATCAAAAAGAAATATATTCGGCCGATTTTGGGATACCTTCGGAGATAATTTGTGATAACGGCTCCCAATTCATTAGTAGGGAAAACCAAAAGAGATTTCTTGAAGAGTTTGGGAGTCAAGATGGTGACATCTTCACATGTTCACCCTCGAAGCCAATGGACGGGCGAGAATCCAAAGCAACAGCAGATAATCATAAGCAACTTTAAAAAAGAGGGGCGGAACCGGAAGAAAGGACGATGGGCGAGGGAAGAGTTACTTCAATGGTTCTATGGGCGGCTGACGGGACGACATGCTAAGAACGGCTGCCGGGTCAAACCCCCTATTCATGGTGTTTGGGCAGTGCGATCATTCGGTGAAGTTCTTGTACCCTCTGACGGGTACAAAGCTTGATGGGTGATATAAAGCATAATAAGGACATCTTGACACATGACTTGGATGCGTAGATGAGCTAAGAGACATGGCCAAGAATTCGGATGGCGGCATATCGGCCAACAGTGGTAGCCGGGTCTTACAACAAGAATGTAAGAGGTTAGAAGGTTTCAAGTAGGAGACTTAGTCCTACGAAAGGCATTCTAAAATATGAAAGAACTGTCTGAAATGCAAAAAGCTCGCCCCCGAAGTGGGAAGGACCCTACCTAATTGATGCACAGGCCGGGAAAGGAGCATATCGTCTGTCAACTTTGGATGGTCAAATGATACCACGGAGTTGGAACGCCATTCACCTTAAAAGGTATTACATCTAAACAATGCCCCCTTAAACTCATCTCATCCCAGGTATGGACAATCCTTTTTATTTATTAGGTGTAACCTTTCATTTCCCTATTTACTGTTTTCTTTTTCATTTTATTTTTCTGCAAATCAAGATGTCACTAACACAACTTGTGGAGGGGCGTCAACATAGTTGACGTCCATTTTTAACATGTCTCTGTCTTATGAGGTGTTGACATACGGAAATGGGGACATGTCGAAAGTACGCAAAGACAAAAGGACAACGAATTCTCCTCCGTCAGAGACTGGCCATCTCTTCTCAAGTAAAGGTACACAATCCCTTCTAAGGTTTAAAGAGTTAATTACCTCTTTCTTAAGATGTTAGGTTACCACACCTTCGCCTGGAGCGCAAGTTATCTCTTTAATTGAGGTGTGGGGTGGGCCTATATGGGTAAACTCATATAGCTTACCCATCCCCACTCAGTTAAATGATTGATCTTATGTTTTATTCTTATGATTATGACATGTACGTGTCATCTTAAGTGTCTACTGCTTTGACATACTATCATGTCACCTTACAAACTTAACATGTGATCATCCAAAGAAAATTTCAAACCAAGCCTTGGCATGCTTGAAAATTACCAAATCATAATTTTACTAAAGCTACCATAAGAACATCCCCAAAAGATAAGCCAATAATCCAACGTCCAAACTGCTAAAGCTAAAACACAAAAGTGTTGGACCAACCCAACACATAAAAGAAATTGTTTTCGGTCCTTATGGACCTATTACATAACCAACAAAATTAAAATTGTCTTTGGGATTCCACCCCAGTAATACCAACAAAAAAAACAAAACAAACTTGTGTTACCTTTTTCAGATGGCATCCGCCTCAGGTGTTGCTCTAGGAGAAACCTCTCCAACCTCTGCTGCCTCCTTTACAACTGCTTCATGTGGGCTTGATGACACCTCATCCTCATCTACTGGTTCACCTGTCAGCTTGGAGAAATGGGCATATTCCTTGTAGATATCCCAATCCTGAGCCTTCCCTTCCTGAAACTCCTTCATCATCTTGATTTTACAACTGAAACAGTTTAGTAGCAGCCAATTTGCAAGAACCTTTTACTTCGGCAATCTCCTTAAGGTGATCTTCCTCACTTTTTGCCAAACTATCCAATAAATCCTTCACGGTCTTCTCTTGCTCCTCCAGCGTCTTAGCTTGTTGTTCCAAAGACTTTTCATGCCCCTTCACCTTGTTTTCTAGCATAATCTTCTCCTTCTTGACCAAAGCAACATCAGCTTTAGACTTCTTCTTCAACAACTCCATTTCCTTTACCAAATCTTCCAAATACCCTACCGCCTGTAACATAAAAACTTGACATCAAAAGGTGTTATAAAAACTTTTGAATCAATCAAAATCTAGTTAGTAACATCTTACCTGGCAAAACTCATACATTTCTTCTTGAACTCTCCTACTGGCATTCCTTCAAAAGTGTCTCCAACATCAATTACCTCCTCCTGAATAGCCTTTCTCTTTTTCACCCTAGAGCTAATTCCAGCGCTCTCATCCAAGACAGGAATCTTCTTAGGAACCGGTGGTGGTTTCATCTCTACCTTAAGAGGGGTATCTCCAAACATGGCCTCAATGTCATCCAGATCAAAATCTGATCCTAAGACAACTGGTTTGGAAACTGCATCGACATATGTAAAAATATCAAGAAGTGCAATGCGCCAGATTGATGAAATAAAATAAAGGGACAACATGCTTACCTGTAGACATAACGACGGAGGTTGATGCTTTTAGATCTTCCTGAACAACCAGAGATGATTCCAACAGTCCCCTAGGAGATCTCTTATCCAAGGGAAGCTTGAAAAATTCGTCAATTTTTGCCAATGTGTCTTCTGCCGGTGGGAATAATCCTCCCCAATCAATATCTGAAAAAAGGTAAGAGCAATTATGATTTCAGTTTGTCTCAAGAACAGAAAATCACAAAGTTAGGAATTAAAATTACCTCCCTTGTTCGACTCGCTTGATACCTCATTACCTCCTTCAATGGATGCTCTATCAACAAAGAAAAACCTATTTTTTCACCCCCTATCACTCGAAGATGTGGTGCTCATTAGGGAATTCCTACCTGATCTCTTCTTAAAGAGGTATCTTTTTGAGCCAAAAGGTTGGAGATCGTATGAATAGGCTATTTCTTGGAGACCTAGGTCTAAGCCATTTTCCCTGTTCACTTTGATAACGAAGGCAAAGATTCGCCATGCCATAGGCATCAGTTGAGAGGAAGCAAGTTGAGTCTTTTGAAAAAATTCAGAAACCAACAGAGGAAAGGGATAGCTAAACCCTAGAAGAAAGGGATACTCAAGAAAACAAATCCATTTATGGGAAACCCAGTCGGACCTAAGATTTACAGAAAAAGGATGAAAGATTGCACCTTTAGGGAAGAAGCATTGTTGTTTTAAAGACTCGATTTGGGCATCACTAAAAATACACGTCTCCTCATCTGGTTTAGCAAGAAGATTTTGAAATGAGAAATCTTCAAAATCAATTTCTATGGGAGCCTGTGGAGGTGGTGCACTCTTAGTTTTGGATGAACTCCACCTAGTCCTACCCATGGTTGACAAACGAAAGAGAGAAGTAAACAATGGAGGAAAGTAAGAACGAGGAATTTTACCTTGCAGAGAACAACGCCGTAGTGAGGAAGGACGGTATGAAAGGTTTGAGAAGTTTATTAAGAACCATCAAAGCGGTTATTTAAATTAAAAAAGAACTCTAATTCCAAAAAATCACTTTTTCCTAAGTTTACTCCCCAACCGTTCATTTCCTCCACGTATCACTATACCCGTCCCATCATGCAAGCTGGCAGTTGAGCATTTATTGGGAGAAAAACATTTGCCTCTTCAGTTGCCAAGATAGTCAAATATTTTTGGGGACAAATTGTTGTGGGTATTTTTCAGCATGGTGACATCTTCAGTTGCTCCTGCATATCATGATGTTATTTCACTGTAAGTATTATCTAATATTTACTTATTTGTTTTCTTTTAATATCTTTATTATAATTTTACAACAAATAAGAGAGATAAACGCGGGATATCTCCAAGCACGTTCAACCCCTCTTCAACGGCAAAGATGACTTGGTCTCGTGGACGTTGGGAGGATAAGCTTGGATGCCGAGATTGTAGGAACTACTTCTTACCCGTTGATAGTAATCTTATTTAAGGAGAGATGGAGATGGAAAATAACACGCTTTTTTACACACACATTACGCACGTCTCATTTGTAATCCTCTCCATCATCTTCCGCAGTTGTAATTTCAATTATCATAGTGAAACTTTTATGGTTGGAGACCTAACTCCCGGGGTTTTTTTTCGAAGAGATTATTATCTCTAAGGTTTTCCTCGTTAACAACTCTTGGTGTCACTTTTTCATTTTATGTCTTTATTCCATTTAATCGAATTCCATAGTCCCCTCCTAGTTGCTTAATCCACACACTTGTCTAAGTTAATATTCAACATTATTATTTTTTCTACCAAAACACTATTAAACATTTTTTATTTTAATCATTGTTAAAATGCAGGTCGTTTCGTCTTTTTCTGATGCTAACAACACAAAAATATTTGCAGAATGGATATTGCAGGTTGAAGATGGTATTGGCGGAGATGAAAATGATGGAAAAGATGTTATCAAATTACCGAATGATATTCTAATAAGAAATGCAATCAATCCTATTGCAACGTGTATCGTGGAAAGCACGTACCCCGACATATTGAATATTATGAATGATGATGGATTTTTTTAGAATAGAGATGTTCTGACACCAACGAATGAGATAGTAGACACTATCAATGATTATGTGATGTCGTTGTTGCCAGGTGAAGAAGTAGAGTATATGAGTTCAGTTGGTATCAGCAAGGAGGACAGAGATAGTGATATTGCTGGCCATGAGGATGTATTTTCTGTTGAGTTTCTTAATACTATAAAATGCTCGGGATTGTCGAATCACATCATTAAGCTAAAAGTTGGTTGCATGGTCATGCTACTCATAAATATTGACCAAGCTTCAGAGTTATGCAATGGAACGAGAATGATTGTCACCAATTTGGGAAAACACGCAGTCGAAGAAAAAATGATTTTGGGAAAAAATGCTGGCATGAAAGTGTTTATTCCTAGAATGATCCTGAGTCCATCAGATTTGATAAAATTTCATGTGAAGTTTCAACGAAGACAGTTCCCCTTGATTGTTTGCTTTGCTATGATCATAAATAAGAGTCAAGGACAATCACTTTCACACATTGGACTCTACCTTCCCCGGTCGGCCTGTATTCAGCCACAGTTAGTTGATGTAGCAATCTCTAGAGCCACTAGCAAGAAAGGGCTCAAAGCTCTTATATATTTGGAAAAAGGATGATCAGACATGTGATACAACAATCAATGTTGTGTATAAGGAAGTCTTACACAAGCTGTAAGGTAATTTGAATCTTTAAAAATAGCGTGTGATAAGTTTATATAACATTGGATTGACGTTATGCTTAATAATAATTGAATAGTTTTATTATATGTTACTATTATGACGTAACCCGTGCGATACACTGTATATATTGTAAAGGATCCCAATGATCCTCCATTAATCTCGGCCAGATCTTCTCAGCAATAGTATTTTTAGTCATTATATTTCTGTTATTTCTGAATATATTTTGTATAATCTTTTCCTTTGTATTCTTGATCTCATGTATATCTTCCATGTATATCTCTAGGTTTCCATGTATATCTCTAGGCCTTTGTTCTCAGTCTGTAACTATAAATTGTTATCTCATTGAATGGAAAAATCACTTTTTTGCCAAAACCTTTACATGGTATCAGAGCATCAGTGATCCCAATATTTTTTTCAAAAACCACTGCCTTCCTTGCTTCCTGCTTCCGCCGCACCCAACCCTTCCTTCCATGGCTAATTCGTCCTCCTCCTCCATTCCCAACACCGCAGAGCCAAACCACCCAATCCTACTTGTTAATCTCTCTCAATGCAAAACACTCACACCGCTTACCTACCTTTGCTGGTCCTCTCAGGTAACTTCTCTCTTGTTTGGCTTGGACCTCCTAGGCTTCATTGATGGCTCTCATCCACCCCCTCCTGAAACCATCAAAGTTGATGATAAGGACACCAAGAATCCTGCCTTTAGCACTTGGAATAGGCAAGATCGCCTTATTCTTAGTGCTCTCTTAGGAACCCTTGATACCACTGTCGCACCTCTCGTTTATCAAGCCACCACTTCCAATCAAGCCTGGGACATCCTCAAAACGACCTACGCAAACCCTTCGCGTGGTCACATACTTCAACTCAAAGACCATCTTGATTCCATTACCAAATCCTCCCTCTCTATCACTGACTACATGCAATCCATAAAGTCTTGTACCGACAAACTCTCTATCCTAGGCAAACCTATGGACCCGGAGGATGTTATTGCCAAAGTTTTGAAAGGCCTAGACTATGACAACTACAAACCCATCATTGACTCCATTCGTGCTAGAGATAATCCCATAACCTTTGAAGCCCTTCATGAAAAGCTAATCCACCATGAGCTCTCCCTAAAACAACACCCTACTCAACCCGCCTTTCCCATGTCCGCCCATGTTGCCCACCGTGCCCCCTCCCCATCTCACCACACCCATTCTCGCCCCTTCCCTGGGCCAAGAAGCCTCTCCTCCCATTCTACCATCACCACCTCAAAACCGCAGCTTCTCCCCATCCTCTCCCATGCCTTTCAAAGGCAAATGCCAATATTGTCGCTATGTCGGGCACGTAATCTCTCAGTGCCGTCAATTTAAACGCGATTATCCAAGTGTTGTCTTCCCTCCCCCCCCATCTTCCAGCCGTCCACCCCGTTCCACCATCCCACAAAACCAGCCCCAAGCCCACACGGCTTCTGCACCTCACTCCTCCTCTCCGACCTCTTGGCTAGTTGACAGCGGTGCTACGCACCATCTTACAAATAATCTTTCCACTCTCTCTCTTCATCACCCGTATGATGGCAGTGATGAAGTCCTCATTGGTGATGGATCTTCACTTCCCATTGCCAACATAGGTAGTTTCTCTATCTCTTCTTCCCACTCTAATATTCATTTCAATAACGTTTTGCATGTTCCCTCTATCACCAGAAATATTCTTTCAGTTTCTCAATTTTGCAAAGACAATAATGCACTAATTGAATTTTCTCAATCTTCTTTTCTTATCAAGGAAATCTCGACTCACCGCATTCTTCTCCACGGAACAACTGATCGTGGCATTTATCTTTGGCATCCTCACTCGCCCGAAGCTCATCTAGGCACATCAACATCTCTTCAATCTTGGCATCATAGACTAGGACACCCCTCTCCCCCCATTGTCTCCCATTTAAACAAGAATTTTCATTTACGTATTCCATTTAGTTCTTTTTCATGTAACCCTTGCAATATTAATAAGAGTCATAAACTCCCGTTTTCTACGTCTTCTCTTCACACCAATGCACCTCTTGAGCTAGTTTTCTCTGATGTTTGGTCATCTCCCATTTATTCATATGACAATTATAAATATTATGTGATATTCGTGGACCACTTTACCAAATATACCTGGCTATACCCCCTCAAAAACAAATCTGACACATTCGCCACTTTCACTCGGTTTAAAACTCTCGTAGAAAAATTTTTCTCTCGTCCCATTATTCAATTCTACTCCGACAACGGAGGTGAATACCTTAAAATAACTCCCTCCCTTCTTCAAAATGGAGTCACTCATCTCACCACTCCACCCCATACTCCCGAACACAACGGCTTTGCCGAAAGGCGTCATCGCCACCTTGTTGAAGCAGCTCTCTCCCTTCTTTCCCATGCAAAACTCCCTCTCACTCTTTGGTCTCATGCTCTCACTACCGCAGCTTATCTCATCAACAGACTACCTACTCCCACCCTCCAAAACGATTCACCCTATCTCCGCCTCTTTCAAATCCCTCCAAACTATACCAAACTTCGTAGCTTTGGGTGCCTTTGCTATCCATGGCTGAAACCCTACACACCTCACAAATTAGCTCCCAAGTCAATCCCTTGCATCTTTGTCGGCTACTCCCCCACCCAAAGTGCCTACTATTGTCTTGATCCCACAACTCACAAAATATACACTTCCCGTCACGTAAAATTCATTGAAACAGAATTCCCTTATACTTCTCTCACCACAAAACCCATTATTTCTCCTACCATCTCCCCCTCTGAATGGTGCTCTATTTCCATCCCCATTCTACAGCAACAACCCCTCTCCCATCCAGCCCACCCTACTGCCCCTCACCCTACTCCGCCACCTCCCACCATTGCCGAAATAATACCCCAGCCTCCCCCTTCCTCTCCTGCCACCAACCAACTCCCCTCTCCCTCTCCCGTCCCAAACAGTCCCACCTCCACTTCCCAAACCGAGCCACCTTCTGCCACCACAAACCAACCTCAACCCTCTAGCACAATTGAAACTCGCCTATCTCATGGCATCCGAAAACCAAACCCCAAATATGCTAACCTCACCACTCTATCCTCCCCTTCCTCTCTTCCCACCTCCACCAAACAGGCTCTGTCCATTCCGCATTGGCACAAGGCTATGTGTGAAGAATACACTGCTCTCATGCACAATAATACTTGGTCCTTGGTCCCATCCCATGAAGCACCAAATATTGTCGGGTGCAAGTGGGTGTTCCGTATCAAATACAACCCTGACAACACCATCCACAAATATAAAGCCCGCCTTGTTGCCAAAGGTTTCCATCAAAGACCTGGCCTTGATTATTCCGAGACCTTTAGTCCAGTTGTTAAACCCACAACTATACGCCTCATTTTATCTCTAGCCATCACCCAAGGTTGGTCCCTCCGCCAACTTGATATCAACAATGCCTTCCTCCAAGGCCACCTCTCTGAAACCGTGTTCATGGCACAACCCCCAGGCTTCCAGGATTCCTCAAAACCCTCTCATGTATGTCGCCTCTCCAAAGCTATCTACGGTCTCAAACAAGCACCACGTGCGTGGTACACAGCTCTCAAACAATTTCTCATATCCTTCGGCTTCAAACCCTCCATTGCCGATCCGTCTCTTTTTACTTTTCACCAAAATTCCCACCATCTTCTCCTTCTAGTATACGTAGATGACATTGTTGTTACAGGTCCTTCCAATTCCTTTCTTGAAACTTTCATCACTAGCCTTGCCTCTCAATTCTCACTCAAAGATCTCGGTCCCCTCTCCTACTTCCTTGGGGTCGAAATCACACCCAACTCTCATGGCATTATTCTTTCTCAAACCAAATACATAAGCGACCTCCTCACCCGCCATAATATGGACAACTCTAAACCTTCCCCCACACCCATGTCTACCTATCCTCCCCTCTCAGCCCATCCTCGTACCCCCATCTGTAATCCCTCTGAATACCGAGCCATCATTGGTAGTTTGCAATATCTCTCTCTCACTCGACCCGACATTGCTTTCCCAGTTAACAAACTCGCTCAGTTCCTTCATCACCCTCAAGAATCTCACTGGATAGCTCTAAAACGATTACTTCGTTATCTCCATGGCACCATTCACCTGGGTATTCAAATTTACAAACATTCCCCACCCATTCTCCATGCTTACTGCGATGCCGATTGGGCAGGGGACAAGGATGACTTTTACTCTACCACCGGATTCATTGTTTATCTAGGTCGAAACCCTGTTACTTGGTCTTCCAAAAAGCAACGAGCTATTGCTCGCTCCTCAACAGAAGCTGAGTACCGCGCCCTTGCTGCCACAATCGCCGAAGCTTCTCTGGGTCCGCAACCTTCTTACAGAACTCGGCATTCACTCTTCAGCACCACCCGTCGTATTCAGTGACAACCTTGGTGCCATCAATTACTCAGCTAACCCCATTTTTCACTCCCGCATGAAACATTTGGCTCTTGCCTTCCACTTTGTACGAGAGCAAGTTCAGCTCGGGAATCTTCTTGTTCAACATATCTCTGGCAAAGATCAACTTGCCGACCCACTCACTAAACCCCTCTCACGATCTCGGTTTGTCTCTCTCATCTCCAAGATTGGCCTCACTCAAGGATCGTCCATCTTGCGGGGGCGTGTAAAGGATCCCAATGATCCTCCATTAATCTCGGTCAGATCTTCTCAGCAATAGTATTTTTAGTCATTATATTTCTGTTATTTCTGAATATATTTTGTATAATCTTTTCCTTTGTATTCTTGATCTCATGTATATCTTCCATGTATATCTCTAGGTTTCCATGTATATCTCTAGGCCTTTGTTCTCAGTCTGTAACTATAAATTGTTATCTCATTGAATGGAAAAATCACTTTTTTGCCAAAACCTTTACATATATATTATTAATAACTCCTTTAAAAATGTGATAATACCAAAGTCCTAAACCTTATATATTTTGGAAAAGGTCTTTGAAAACAACATTACATTTTGAAAAGCATCTTTGAAAACATCAGTAATACCACTCGAACAATCACTACCATCTTCCTTATTACTTAAGAGAAATATGAAGAAAAAATATATGAAGATTAATGGAATTTGTAATTCGTGACAACGCAACCTATAATATAATTGATCATGACAAAAAGGGGTTTTCTTAGCAGAACACCAACTTGGATAAGGAAAGTAACAAACCATCAATAATATCAGTAAATGGTGTTCTTGACGCCTTACACTTCCACAACTTCCTCTTCATCCGAGTAGCAAATACTTGAACAAATAAAGTTATTTGAGGACAATATCACCAATAATTTTTTTTATCATCATCAATGTCACCAACCTGAAGAGTATATTTAGAAAAGATAAAACGGAAATATAAAAAAAAGGAAAAAAAATTACATAAAAACCACCATAAATATGAAACGTCTTTTATTAATTGACTTATTATCTTTTTCTTTTTTTTTTTGAAAAGGTTATTATCTTTTTAAGATTGATTCTTTAGAAAAAAAATACTACATAAATAACATTTAAAACTTTCATACAAATAAATTAATGAAAAAATATTTATTTAAAAAGTAAAAAAGGGCGGACAATGATCACTTATTACAACTCAACGACTTTCAAATACGAGAACTAAAAAAATTAGAAAAGTTTTGTGGCTACCATAAATTATAGATTCTCAGTCCATTTTCCTTCAAAAATCGATGAGGCCCAAATGAGCAAAACCTTAGCCCCCTCCATATAAATACTACACACCACCCTCTCCCCTCGTTATCTTTTTTTCTTGCGCCACTGAACATCAAACCCTAGAAGTAGAACCCTACACAATCTAACACCCACCAAACCTACAAACTATCCGGCAAAATCTCTCATAAACCTATATGCAATCATATTTTCTCCATTTCTTTGTGTAATTCTAATCTGAATTGTAGTTATCACTTGTGTAGATGGTTAATGACGATGTTGGTTTAAATAAGTCGCAATCACTATGAAATCACTTAAAAGACACAGACAGATCGACCTGGTACTCTATTAACCTAACTTACTATTATTGTTTTTATTGCGCTTAATTTTGAGGCGAATTTGTAGATCTACTTATAATTAACGACTCTCTATTTTTAATTTTTTGAAAAACGCGTATTATGTCAATTTTTGTCGTAAACTATTTAACTATATGTGCATACTTCAACTAAATAGCTTAGAGAAATTACAACGCCTTTTTATTTATAAAAATGAAGATAAAAATATATTTAAAAAAATAATAAAAAATATGTAAATATGAAATATAACCTCACAATATTTTTAATTAATTATATTATGAATGTTACTGTAACAAAAAATAAAGTGATGATTAAGTAATTTCAATTTGAGGAGATTAATTTTGGTCTCCTAATCATTACTTGTTTCATTCAAATTAACATTAACATCTTGTTACTTTATTTAATAGAAACTGAAAGAAAATTAAGTTACTAATAATTACAACAGATTTGATAATATAGCATCCAACAACTACTAAACAACCAAAGTATTTGCTTTAAAACAAAAAAAAATAAAGTGAAAATTTGGTCAACTTGCACTTACTAATGACACTTGAAATATGCTATATACTTGCTTGAAAATTTGGTCAATTCCTCAACTATTAAACGAAAGTATTTCTTAGCAGGACACATTTGCATCTACACAACCAAGTAGTCACCTTTTTCCTCTACACCTCCCTAATTTTGTGGGTGTTCCCCATAATAGTCATTTCTTAGCAGGAAGCCAGTCGTTTCAGTGCTACCATGCTTCTTGCCTTGATTCCTTCCTTGTATTCTCCGTCTTCATTTTTGAAAGAAGCTTCATCGTTTTTCAAGTACCGGTAGATCTGAGTATACCACGGATCGTCTACTGTCTCACTTTTTACTTCAATTTCAAAACAATAAGCTGAGTTTTCTCTTCCGACCCTGAATGGCTTAACCGATTTTCCCTCGGGTATTTCGACAAGAGAGGCTAGTATTGCTAGGGCATCTGCGAACCTATTGCGATCTCTGGGCAGGTAGTGGAAGCTGACTTCTTTGAACTGGGCCACTAGGTCTTCCATGTAGGTATGGTACTTTTGCAAACTAGGATCAATTGTCTTCCACTTGTTGGATACTTGGTTGATGATGAGGGCAGAGTCGCCATACATGCACTTCCAATTCCTTGATGCTCCTTTCCAGAGCAGCCTCCGTCCCGGCTATGCAAGCTTCATACTCGGCGGCATTGTTGGTGACCTCAAAGTTTAGCTTTACGGCTATGAGAGTATGTTCGTCAGTGGGATCGACCAGGAGCATTCCTATTCCATTCCCCCGTTTATTTGATGCCCCGTCAAAGAAGAGTTGCCAGCGATTTTCTCTTTCTAGAGCAAAAATTCCATCGTCAGGGAATTGAGGTTCAGGTCCTTGGGGTTCATCACTCGGGAAGTCGGCCAACTGTTCTGCCATTATCCACCCTTTCATGGATTTTCTCTTCACATAAGTGATGTTGTATTCAGCCAAAAAGAATGACCATTTTGCCAACCTCATGGAGATGGAGGGTTTGTTGAACAGGTACTTGATGGGGTCCAGCTTTGAGACCAAGTGCACCGAGTGAGACTGCATATAATGCTTCAACTTTCCCACTACCCAAACTAGACCTGCATCTCGCAAGTCAGGTAATTAAGTTCACAGCCTTGTAGTTTTCTACTCACAAAGTAGATGGCGTTTTCAACTTTGGAATCTTTCTTCTCCTGCGCCAGCATAGCCCCAATTGTTGTATCTGTGACAGTCAGGTATACCAATAGTGGCTTTTGCCGATGTGGTGGGCAAAGGATTGGGGGATTCACGGGGTATGCTTTGATCTTTTCGAAAGCAAACGGGCACTCTGGGATCCATTCGGTGTATGCGTTCTTCTTCATCAGCTTAAAGATAGGCTCGCAGATGGAGGTCAGTTGGTTCACGAAGCGGCTTATGTACTGTAGCCTTCCCATGAAAGATTTGACTTATGTCAGTGTTTGAGGCGGCTTCATCTCAACTATGGCTTTGATCTTCTGAGGGTCTGCTTCAATTCCCCGTTCAGTTACCATGTATCCCAACACCTTGCCTCGCTTCACGCCGAAGGAATATTTAGCTAGGTTCAACCTCATGGAATGTTCTCTGAGACGATTGAAGAATTTTCTCAAATTAGTGAAGTGCTGGCAATCAGATCCCTTGGAGTGAACTATCATATCATCCACGTAGACCTCAATTTCTTTATGAATCATGTCATGGAATAGAGTTGTGGCTGCCCTCTGATAAGTAGCCCCGGCGTTCTTCAGACCAAAAGGCATGACTGTATAACAATATGTCCCCCACAGAGTAGTGAAAGCTGTCTTGGCTTGGTCTTCTTTGGCCATTTTAATCTGGTTGTAGCCAGCGAAACCGTCGACGAAGGACTTGACCTCATAGTTAGCTGTGGTGCTACCAGCATGTCGATGTTGGGCAGGGGGAAGTCGTCCTTCGGGCTGGCTTTGTTGAGATCTCTAAAATCCACGCAGCATCAAACTTTTCCGTTAGCCTTGGTGACTGTTACGATGTTGGAAATCCAGGTTGGATATTCAATGACCCGGATAAATCCTGTTTTGAGCATTTTCTCGATTTCTTCCTTTACTTCTAAAGACCATTCGGGCTTGATCTTTCTTAGCTTTTGCTTCACTGGCTTGACTTCTGGGTCTAACGGTATCCGGTGTTCCACTATGGAGGGTCGAGGCCGAGCATATACTTATAGAACCATGCAAACATGTCCACAAATTTTTTGAGCAATTCAATCAGGGTTTCCTGTTCGGCACCATGGAAGAAACTACCAATCTGCGTCTCTTTAGGCTCCTCTGCAGTTCCAAGATTCACACGAGTCAAAACCTCTTTGGCAGCTTGGGCTCGATTTTCCTCTTTCTCGACAACCTGCATAAGATTTCTTTAATATATTGTTCGTTTAGTGTGTCTGCATCTTTATATAGTGAATCATTATTAACCATTTTTAAGTTATTAGTTAATTTATCATTAGTTAAAGTGGCAATCAGAGGATACTCAGAAAGGTTGTTCATTTCATTCAGAGCAAAGGGAAATACAACATTGGCTACAACTTCATAGTCCTCCGGCGTAAGGCCATCAGACGACTCTAGGGACTCAAATTCAACAATAAGAGACTCAGAGGACTTAAGATAGCTGGACACAAGGGGACGAGGGACCAATCCAAGCTTCGTGATCATCTCTTCTTTGCTCGCGGACGTACCGGAGAGAGTCTCCCAATTCTTCAGAGGCATTGTAGACTGCATAACCATAGCTCGGGGATCTAACAACTTCTGTCCTCCCACCTCAATCACTGAAACCATTTCCTCTGCTGAACCTAGGTCGATCAAATCTGGCATTTGGACTTCTTCCCCAAACATCTGCTGCATGACGGGACCGTCCCACACCTCTGGAGAGAATTCTACAGTCTTGGTCTTTGGTACAACTAGTTCAAACTCGGCCTTTGTGGCTTCTTCGACAGTCGGGATGACCTCATTGAGTTTCTCAAACTGTTTTACTAGCTCTGGCACTCCCTTGAAAATATACTCACTTTTCATGGTGGTAGTAGCCATCGACTATTTCACCAAATGGGTTGAAGCCAAGTCTTATAAGGTCCTTAATTCCAAGAAGGTAGCCCTCTTTATCAAGGAAAATATCATGTGCAGATATGGGTTGTCGGCTGAAGTAATCTCTGATAATGGCTCCCATTTTGAAGGAGAATGTGACAGACTATTGGCAGAATTCAAGATAACCCGTCACAAGTCATCCCCTTATCGGCCCCAAACCAACGGAGTCGTTGAAGCAGCAAACAAGACTCTAGAAAACATCATCAGGAAAATGGATGTCTGAGGCAGAAATTGGTCGGACAAGCTCCACCTTGCCCTCTGGGGATATAGAACATCTGTCAGAACTGCCACAGGAGAAACGCCATTCACCCTCACTTACGGAATGGAGGCCCTGCTCCCAATTGAATTGGAAATCCCCTCACTCAGTGTGTTGTTGGAGAATCAGGTCAATGAAGTCGAATGGCTCCAGAGTCACCACGATGAGTTGGCCCTATTAGACAAACGTCGTCTAAAAGCCATAGAACACACCCGGGTTTTGTAGGTGTTAGTGCCCTAGGCCTATAGAGATAGACCTTTATGTAATGTCATTGTTCATTTATATATGAGATTGTTTATTTGATTATTATATGTGTTTGCATGTTTAGTTATAATAATCGTGTCCCTAGTACTTATGAAGCACTAGTATGAAGTCTAATGGATAATCATGTGATGATTATATGCATGGAGATGCACATTAGATTCATGGATACTTGTTAGAGAACAAGATACTGGACTTGACCCATTATGAGATTTATGTCATGGTCATATGTCATAATTAAATCTCATATAGTCATATCATTGATATCCTTTGACCTGAGATTATCATTGTCTTCCGCTTGATGAATATCATGTTTGATATAGTTTAACGTTGTCTTTAACCGGATGACAATAAGGGCTATCATTGGCATGGTATGATTCTTGTTGGGAAGAATGATAAGTCAAGATGGAAATTGTCCCTCGTAAAGAGAGATGTTTGCTTGGCCACTCGTAAGTAAGATTGATGTAGTGCATGGCCATGCCCGAATGAATTAATGTGATTAATATCATTCGATTAATCAATTTACTTAGTAACGAGAAAGCATTGAACAATATGAGTTGACGTGGACCATGACTCATGTTCAATATAACATCATGTGACAATGGGATTGTGATATGTTCTATGTAGGAAAAACGAATTTGATATTATATTATTTGGGTAGGCGTGATGGCTTGCTAGAGTCCGCTCATGTCTTATGAGGATCGATGTGATCGAACTCATTGCCAACATAATATAGTCCTATGGGGTCACACGCATCGAACGAATTGTCAAAAATGGAATTATGGATTCTGGTGTGTTGGGCGACCGCCCATGTTATTTGAAAACTGGGCATTGGAGACTGTCTAGATGGGCGACCGCCCTTGTCCTTATGGGCGACCGCCCATGTTGGTTTTCGAATAAGGGATTAAGCTCTGGACACATGGGCGACCGCCCATGACCTTATGAGCGACCGCCCATATGGGTTTTCGGAGGATGGGATTAAGCTCTGGACACATGGGCGACCGCCCATGTCCTGATGGGCGACCGCCCATGTCCGCTGAATGCTGAAACCGTTTTTCCCAAGGGTTTTAATAGGGCATAATATTTATTGAGTATAAATAGAATCCCTCTTCAACCCTAGCAGCCAGTCACGTTTTTGAGCTTTGAGAAAGACAAAATAGAGAGGTTTTTCAATTGTGAATTGAAAATCATCTCACCAATTCCATAATACATATAGATTGAAAAGGTTTCAATCAAGGGGTCTAGCAATCCTCCTAGAAAGAGTTCTAGGGTTCGTTCATCGCGTGGATACTCGTAGAGGATCTTCGCAAATCAAGATCTCTCGTTCGTGGTTCAAGCATTGTTGATTGAAGATTTGCTAATTCTTCAATCTGGAGTTAGAGCACGTATATCAACGACAAAGGCACTCGAGGTTGGTAACCCTAATTCATACTTCTTAATTATTCATCTAGAACGGATTCTAGGGTTTTGGGTATTCGAGTTATTTGCATTATTCCGCTGCGCATGGACCCTCGAAACCCAACAGTGGTATCAGAGCCCCGTTCTTGATGTTTAGTTAGATAATCATGATAATTGTGTAATGTGATTATATGAATTTTCATGATAAATATGATTTAGAATGTGAAATTGTATGAGTTTTGCTTATGGAGTAATTGTATATAGTGATATACCATGATTATGAAATTGAAATTTATGATTAATATGATTAATCTAGGTTATGGGATGTCAATTTCATTAATATGATTAATGTGATTAATCTAGGATATTTGTGAAGTATTACTTGGTATATGGGCTGGACACCAAAACCTTTCCCCACAGGCACTTCGATGGAAGTGTGGGATAACCTTGGAGCACGTGGCCGCGTACTAGTAATTACTGAACAAATGTGATTTATGTTGTATCATTCCATGTTCATAATTATGCTCATATAGTTTTTCATGAATCAACCATGCCATGTTAATTGATAAACATGAAAAATTGAACCTTCTTTGAAATTTTGAGTTTGTTTATGCTACCCACTTTAAACACTTGTGAGTACACGGGTAGTTTTATGTAGGCTCGCCATAGCGAGGTACATTAATTCTATCCTTGTATGATCAAGATGAGCAAATAGTGATTGCTATACGTTTAAAATGGTTGAACTCAATAAGGCTATCAAAACAGTTTTGGGCCTAAGGCATAAGATGAGATTGAAACATGTGACATATGATGTCCATAATCTCATAAAAGATCTAAGAGTCATATGTAGATATGATTGATAAATGTTATCTACCTTTTAGTTTAATTTTGAACAAATCGTGCCATAGCCGACTTGAAATTAAATTAAAGTTGGGTCTTAGCCTATTAAATTATATTATGCATGTTTGTATATGAAGGTTATATAATTTAGTGGGAGTATTTGTGAAATACATGATTTAATCTCTTAAATGAAATTGGTGCTTATATATGTTTATATCTTGTTGCATATCTTTGTAGATCAATGGCTGCTAACACTAATCAGAATTTGTCATCATTGCGATCAGTCCTTGAAAAGGACAAGTTAGAAGAGAATGGCAACAACTATGTGGATTGGATCCGCCGTTTGAGAATTGTTCTCAAACAGAAAGGAAGTTGTACATTCTCGATGGACCCATTCCACCCGAGCTCGCCGCTAATGCACCTAAAGCCGAAAGGGACCAACATAAGAAACATGTGGATGATTCTATAGATGTTGGTTGCACGATCTTGGCTACTTATGTGTAAGGCCCTTCAGAAGGACCTTGTACACATGGAAGCTTATGATTTGGGAAATCATTTAAAGGAAATGTTCCAGTTGCAAGCACGTCAGGAAAGGTTTGACACTATGAAGGCTCTTCATTCATGCAAGATGATTGAAGGACAACCTGTTGGGCCTCATGTGTTGAAAATGAAGGGTCACCTCGAACATCTTGAGAGGCTTGGGTATCCTATCCAGTTAGAGCTGACTACGGATATGATATTGCATTCACTCCCTGAAAGTTATAATCAGTTCGTTCTGAATTATAACATGAATGGGATGAATAAATCTCTGTCTGAATTGCATGGGATGCTAAAGAATGCGGAGAACAATATTACCAAGAAAACCAATCAAGTGTTGATGGTGAACAAAGGAAAAGGGTTCAAGAAAAACAAGGTTAAAGCAAAAGTTACTAAACCGGAGGCAAAGGTTGCCGTTGTTGAGAAGCCTCAACCCAAATCCCAAAAGGATGCGGTATGCTACCATTGCAATGAAACTGGGCATTGGAAGCGTAACTGCAAAGCTTATCAGGAAGGGCTGAAGAAGAAGGGCAATGTGATTGCCACGACTTCAGGTATCTATATGATAGATGTTCTACTTTCTACTTCTAGTTCTTGGGTATTGGATACCGGATGTGGATCTCACATTTGTCTAAATGTGCAGGGACTTAAGAATAGGAGGTCGCTCAAAAAGGGTGAAGTAGATCTACGGGTTGGAAATGGAGCAAGAGTTGCTGCATTGGCCGTAGGGACTTACGAAGTCACTTTACCTAGCGGATTAATTTTAGTTTTAAATAACTGTTATTATGTTCCGGATTTGAGCAGAAACATTATTTCTATTTCATGTTTAGATAATGAGGGTTACAATTTTCTTATTGCGAATAAGAAATTTTCAATTTATTTGAATGACATGCTTTATTGTGTTGCTCATTCTTTTAATGGCCTTTATGTCTTGGATGTTGAGAATAATGTTGATAATGTCTATCATGTTAGTAAGAAATCCAAACCAAATAATGTGAATGACACATATAAATGGCATTGCCGTCTTGGGCACATAAACGAGAAACGCATCTCTAAACTCGACAAAGATGGATATTTAGACTCATATGATTATGAATCATATGATGTTTGCGAGTCTTGTTTATTGGGCAAGATGACTAAAGCACCTTTTACTAAGAGTAGTGAAAGGGCTAGTGATTTGTTGGCTCTCGTACATACCGATGTATGTGGACCAATGAATAGCATTGCTAGGGAGGATTTCGGTACTTCATAACGTTCACCGATGACTTATCAAGATATGGCTACGTCTATTCGATGAAGTACAAAAGTGAAGCATTTGAGATATTTAGAATATTTCAAAGTGAAGTACAAAATCAACTTGGCAAAACTATTAAAACACTTCGATCCGATCGAGGTGGTGAATATTTGAGCCAAGAATTTGACGATCATCTGAAAAGTTGTGGAATTGTTTCAGAACTTACTCCACCCGGAACACCACAATGGAATGGTGTGTCCGAGAGGAGAAATCGAACTCTATTAGATATGGTTCGATCGATGATGAGTCAAGTGAACCTTCCTATTTCCTTTTGGGAACATGCACTGGAAACAGCCGCTTTCACACTTAACAAGGTCCCTACTAAATCGGCTCCTAAAACTCCACATGAGATGTGGCATGGAAGAAAGCCTAGCTTATCTTTCATGAAGATTTGGGGATGTGAGGCTTATGTAAAGAAATTGGTTTCTGAACATAAACTTGCACCTAGATCTGATAAATGTATTTTCGTTGGTTATCCTAAGGAAACGAAAGGATAGCTATTTTACAACCAATCCGAGAACAAAGTGTTTGTTGCTCGAAATGGTGTCTTTCTAGAGAAAGAGTTTCTCTCTAAAGAAACTAGTGGGAGTAAAATTGATCTTGAAGAAATTCAAGAACCTGAAAATGACATAGAGCCAATAGTAGAGACGGAACCAAATTCACAAGCTGTTGTGGAACCGGTTCAAGATACACAAGTTCTTCGCAGATCGGATAGGATACGATCCGAACCTGAGAGATATGGATTTCTCATGACGGAAAGTAATGAAGTAGAAATCATTGAGAATGATGAACCTACTTCCTATCAAGAGGCGATGTCCACTCCTGATTCGGACAAGTGGCTAGGAGCCATGGAATCCGAAATCAAATCCATGTACGATAATCAAGTTTGGAACTTGATTGATCCACCCGAAGGTGTAAAAACCATAGGGTGTAAGTGGGTTTTCAAAAGGAAAACCGACATGGATGGGAAGGTACATACTTATAAGGCTAGGCTAGTTGCTAAGGGGTATAGAGCGATTCATGGCGTTGACTATGATGAAACCTTTTCGCCCGTAGCAATGCTTAAGTCTATTAGAATCCTAATTGCCATAGCCGCATATTACGACTATGAGATATGGCAAATGGACGTCAAACCATCGTTTCTTAACGGAAACCTACTTGAGGATGTATACATGATACAACCTGAAGGGTTTGTCGATCCAAAGGGTTCTAACAAAGTGTGTAAGTTGCAGAGATCCATTTATGGATTGAAGCAAGCTTCCGGAGAATTTGGAATCTACGTTTTGATGAATCGGTCAAAGAGTTTGGCTTCATCAAAACGAAGATGAACCTTGTGTATACAAGAAAATAAGTGGGAGCATAGTGCTATTTCTGGTGTTGTATGTCGATGACATCTTACTCATTGGAAACAATGTTCCTGCACTTGAGACTGTAAAGTCCTGGTTAGGAAAATGTTTTTCAATGAAAGATATGGGTGAGGCGGCTTATATCCTTGGTATCAAGATCTATAGAGATAGATCAAGAAGGATGATTGGTTTGAGTCAGAGTACATATATTGACAAGGTCCTTAGAAGATTCCGCATGGAAAATTCTAAGAGAGGGAACTTACCAATGGGACACGGCATTACTCTTAGCAAGACTCATTGTCCTAAGACAAATGATGAGCGAAAGAGGATGAGTGATATACCATATGCTTCGGCAATTGGGTCTATCATGTATGCCATGTTATGTACTAGACCCGATGTCTCGTACGCTCTAAGCGCAACGAGTAGATACCGCCCCGATCTGGTGAGAACCATTGGATAGTTTGCCAAGAATATCCTTAAGTACTTGAGAAGGACTAAGGATGTATTCTTGGTATTTGGAGGAATGGAAGATGATTTAGTTGTAAAGGGTTACACAGATGCAAGCTTCCAAACCGACAAAGATGACTATAGATCGCAGTCTGGTTTTGTTTTTATGCTAAATGGAGGTGCTGTTTGTTGGAAGAGTTCCAAGCAGCACCGTTGCCGATTCTACAACAGGCCGAATACATAGCAGCATCGGATGCGGCTAAGGAGGCGGTTTGGATCAAGAAGTTCGTTAGTAACTTAGAAGTCGTTCCGAGTATCACTAACCCGATAGAGCTGTTCTGTGACAATAATGGTGCTATTGCTCAAGCAAAAGAACCAAGGTCACATCAGCGATCCAAACACATTTTGAGACGCTTTCACCTCATTCGAGAAATCTGTGAAAGGGAGGACGTCAAGATATGCAAGGTACCAACGGATGACAATATTTCGGACCCTCTCACCAAGCCTTTGCCACAAGCTAAACATGATGGTCATGTTAGGTCCATGGGTATAAGATACATGAGTGACTGGGCCTAGTGCAAGTGGGAGACTGTAGGTGTTAGTGCCCTAGGCCTATAGAGACCTTTATGTAATGTCATTGTTCATTTATATATGAGATTGTTTATTTGATTATTATATGTGTTTGCATGTTTAGTTATAATAATCGTGTCCTTAGTACTTATGAAGCACTAGTATGAAGTCTAATGGATAATCATGTGATGATTATATGCATGGAGATGCACATTAGATTCATGGGTACTTGTTAGAGAACAAGGTACTGGACTTGACCCATTATGAGATTTATGTCATGGTCATATGTCATAATTAAATCTCATATAGTCATATCATTGATATCCTTTAACCTGAGATTATCATTGTCTTCCGCTTGATGAATATCATGTTTGATATAGTTTAACGTTGTCTTTAACCGGATGACAATAAGGGCTATCATTGGCATGGTATGATTCTTGTTGGGAAGAATGATAAGTCAAGATGGAAATTGTCCCTCGTAAAGAGAGATGTTTGCTTAGCCACTCGTAAGTAAGATTGATGTAGTGCATGGCCATGCCTGAATGAATTTATGTGATTAATGTCATTCGATTAATCAATTTACTTAGTAACGAGAAAGCATTGAACAATATGAGTTGACGTGGACCATGACTCATGTTCAATATAACATCATGTGACAATGGGATTGTGATATGTTCTATGTAGGAAAAACGAACTTGATATTATATTATTTGGGTAGGCATGATGGCTTGCTAGAGTCCGCTCATGTCTTATGAGGATCGATGTGATCGAACTCATTGCCAACATAATATAGTCCTATGGGGTCACACGCATCGAACGAATTGTCAAAAATGGAATTATGGATTCTGGTGTGTTGGGCGACCGCCCAAGGTGCTATGGACGACCGCCCACGTATTATTTGAAAACCGGGCATTGGAGGCGTCTAGATGGGCGACCGCCCTTGTCCTTATGTGCGACCGCCCATGTTGGTTTTCGAATAAGGGATTAAGCTCTGGACACATGGGCGACCGCCCATGACCTTATGAGCGACCGCCCATATGGGTTTTCGGAGGATGGGATTAAGCTCTGGACACATGGGCGACCGCCCATGTCCTAATGGGCGACCGCCCATGTCCGCTGAATGCTGAAACCGTTTTTTTCCCAAGGGTTTTAATAGGGCATAATATTTATTGAGTATAAATAGAATCCCTCTTCAACCCTAGCAGCTAGTCACGTTTTTGAGCTTTGAGAAAGACAAAATAGAGAGGTTTTTCAATTGTGAATTGAAAATCATCTCACCAATTCCATAATACACATAGATTGAAAAGGTTTCAATCAAGGGGTCTAGCAATCCTCCTAGAAAGAGTTCCAGGGTTCGTTCATCGCGTGGATACTCGTAGAGGATCTTCGCAAATCAAGATCTCTCGTTCGTGGTTCAAGCATTGTTGATTGAAGATTTGCTAATTCTTCAATCTGGAGTTAGAGCACGTATATCAACGACAAAGGCACTCGAGGTTGGTAACCCTAATTCATACTTCTTAATTATTCATCTAGAACGGATTCTAGGGTTTTGGGTATTCGAGTTATTTGCATTATTCCGCTGCGCATGGACCCTCGAAACCCAACAGGCTTACCAAGCAAGAATGGCCAGAGCCTTTGACAAGAAAGTGAAGCATTGGGACATCCGAGAGGGCGACCTCGTTCTAAAGCAGAAGCCTCTGACCCGCACCAACTAGCTTGGCAAATGGGAGCCCGTCTGGATTGGGCCATATGTAGTTCAGAAGATCTTCTCTAGAGGAGTCATGCAACTCGCAGACTTAGATGGAAATCCCTTTGTGCATCTGGTGAACGGAGACAAGCTCCGTAGATATTATGCCTAAAGATTGAGTCATTGCCCCCCCCCCCCACAAAAGTGCTAAAAGAGTAATACCCAACTAGGTTAAAAACCCGAAAGGGCGGCCTAGGTAAAAAACAGGGTTGCACTTCTCTTGTCCCCTCTCTATCTACCCCCTCAAAAAAAAAAAACGAACAACTAATAGAGTCAAACTACGGAGAACTGAGCCCCTTAGTCCACTTGTATAAGGGGAACGTAGGCAGCCGGAAACAGTTCGGTCTAAAACATAAATAAATATCATATTTTGTCATCAACATAATGATCGCATCACACTTGCGTCTTGAAATACTCTAATGCAATCCGCATATTCATTACAGTTAAACACTTTTTGATGAGTTCAAGCTCGGTCTACTCTTAAACTCACAACTAAGTTAGAAAACAAAATAAAATAACTAATAACTAGTGTGCCTGCAATGACGATCAGCGGATACTAGAAACTCTAAGGTCTCTCTAGCCACTAGTACTCGCATCCCCTTTCTTCCTCTTCCTTCCTCTCCCACCGTGCCTCATGTTCTTCCTGTACACGGGAATGATGTCTGTCCTCCTCCTCCCTAGCTTCTGCACAGGGGCCGAGTCTATCAAACCAACATCTATCGGGGCTCTAGTCGCCCGGGCCTCGTCCCTAATCTCCTGCCTCCTGGTCGGCGCCATAGGAACCCTGTCTCTCTGTCTCTCCACCCGCGCCTCATAATCAACCATGTCATCTCCACTCCTGTCATAAGGACTAGCCCTTGCCTCGGCTCTCCTCAACTCCAAAATAGTGATATCCGCAGGGCCTAGAATGACCTCACGCCTCCTCATCAGAGCTATTTGAGTCTCTCCCATGTGTTTCTCGTACCAATCCAAGTAACAAGTAGTCAGGAACATGCACTTCGGACGCCTGAGAAGGACCAAAGGAGGGAAGACATGATACCTCCATACCCGGGAAAAGAAGGAGAACAAAGACAGGTCATCCATAGAAGCAGAAGCCATCGCCCTGGTAGCAATATCATCACAGCCATCCAGCGGAACCTGCTCCATCCCAAACTGTCGAAGAACTAAAGCCGGAATATAAAAAGTAGACCGGGAAAGCCTCGGAATCATGACTACATGAGACCCATCCTGGAGTATCCTCCGAGTCTCTATCTGCCAATGTGGGACCCACCACCGGATATCCTGAGTACGTTACTGAGCCATCCAATGCTACCATGTGGCTTGATCATCAATCTCGATAACAACCCCCCTCCTAGCAAAAGTCCATGGCATGAATGTATGCGAAGCCTCACGCAGAATTCCTAACCTCTCCATCAACCACATCGTCAGCAAAAAGGGGATTCCCACGTGCATGTACCACTTACCGGTAGCCAACCGGTCAATAGCATGGAGGGTCTCTCCCAAAATCAGGGGAACGATGTCTCGACCCGATCGGCAATGTACGACAACATCCAACAAAGTTCGGTGACACATCCCGAAGGAGTAGACCATGAACAAAGACCCAATCACACAAAGAGCAAATGCATCCCAATAAGCATCACCAACAATAGTTAAACTCCTACACCTATCGGGAAGATCAGAGATATCAAAATAATCGGGACCTCGGATCATACCTTGAGCTTCTTCCGGGGAGATTTGAAGAAAGTTGGACAACTTGTTGACAAAAGACACTCCTCCGGGTAAGGAAATTGCAACATCCTCCACCTCGGGCCCTCCAAGAAAAGCCCTAAAATCTTCAAGGGTCGGGACTATTTCGTTGTAAGAAAAGCAAAAGACATGCCTTCTAGTGTCCCAAAATGTGGCGGAAGCTCTCATCAAATCGTAATCCGAAACAAGCTCCTTGAGGGACCACATGGATTTGATTTTGTACCTTTCCTCGAAAAATATTTTGTTTTCGTGCATGATCTCTCGGGACCACTCTTTGAATTTGTTGAAAAAAAGCATTTGCTTCATAGAAGGATGTCAACTTTATGCCAAATATTAGGGCCTCGTACTCAGTTTGATTGTTGAAAGCAGGGAACTTGAATCTGATTATGTCTTGGATGGTGTGCTCCCCATCAGGACTTACCCTTACAATTTCAGCTCCGCTTCTTTCCTTATTGGCTGAACCATCTGTGTATATGACCCAGCATTTGGATGGGAGCTCGATGGTCGGTTCTTCCCCCACAGGTTTTTAGCGCTTACGGGAGTTGGGGTCGTGCTCACCTGTGAAGGCGGCTTCCACCATAAAATGATCAGAGGCTAAGCTAGGAGTGTTTTCCTAGGTTGGTATCTGATATTGAATTCAGTGAGCTCGTAGACCAATTAAGGAGACATTCTGAGCATTCCAACTTATGCAATGACGTTTTTGTAAATAATTGAAACTTATAAAAATTCACTGACACCAAAACTGACATTTTTCAACACCATAACCGACATTTTTAACAATAGAACTGACACTAGTTTTCAAACTACCACCGATACGACAACTGAAAATCCTTAACACAACTACCGACATTATTTAATTCTACGATCAACAATCTTTAACACTACTACTAGTTTTCTTTTATTAAATGTTAAAAATATCCGTTTGAATATTTATAAGTGCTCGTTTGAATGTTAAGTACTCCCTCCGTTTCATCCGAAGCGTCACTTTTTATTTAAAATGGTGTTCCGCTTAAAGCGTCACCCTTTCCTAAAAAGGAAATATTTTATTAATATTCTATTACCCATCCACTATTCCCTCCACTAATTCTCTCCTCTACATTCACAACACTTTTTAAATTCACTATTTCCTCCACTAATTCTCTCTCCTATTTTCAAATTACACTCACAACATTTTTTCTTCCCACATTTTTTCTTAATTTGCGTGCCACCCCTAAAATGGCGACGCTTCTACCGGGACGGAGGGAGTATCATTTTAAATATCGGACACTTTATAATATTCGGTTATGAAAATTATATTTTTATCTTTTAGAGTAAAACAAGTTTTTCATACAACCAATAAGTAAAAAAATTATTTGAAATTTTCCCGAATAAAGAATTCAAGAAAGAAAAAAAATCCGACGCAAAGGGGCAGCTTCGGTTCCCGTCCCCGCCTCGACAGATAAACCCTAAAACTTGAAATAGAACATTCATTCAGTATTATTATCAACCCAAGTGATTCGCGATCTTCGGGTTGTGTCTGGTAATTTTTTTCCCTCTATCCGTCTCTGCGAATTGTTTGTAGAATATAAATTCCGTGTGATTTTCTCATGATTCAAATGCGTAGATATCAAAACCTATATCGTGAATGGAGTGTTCTTGTATATTAAATTCAATTGCTGTTCCGATAATGTAGTAGAAAGCGAAACCCAATGCTTTAATTGTTTGAATTTATGTACCATTGGTAGTTAACTTCAATCGTGTTGAGAATGAAATGTGCTTAAAAAAAATAGACTGTAAATTATGATAGAATTCGAGCTTTTTCACTGAGTACGAAGCTAGAATTGCTCCATCATGGAAGTAATGTTTTTGAGCCAAGGAAATGGTCTCTATGCTTGAATAACAATTAAAGATGTCATGACGGCATGCTTCATTGATACTCATTTGTGTGTTTGAGCTTCGTGCATTGGGTCGTTGTGACTCAGTTTGAGCTAAAAAATAAAAATTGTTCTTTTTTTTTTTTTTCGTCTATGATTCTGAATGTTAGGTTGAATTTTTGTTTCAAATTATATGCATGGAGAAACCTTCTAAATTATTTATGTTCTCTGTCAATCGATAGATGATATCACAGCTCAAGCACGTAGACCCGTTACAAGCCCTGAAAATCTGTTGATAAGAAATCATAAAACATACAAATGTGTCTTCGAAGCGGAATGTTCAAGCAAACAATCCGTGTTAATTTCTCAACCATGTTAAATGGTTTTTTTACTTTAAAAAATTGACTGCTTATCAGAAATCAAAAGGGCTCAAATAATCGCCTAACCCACTATGTGGCTATGCCCACTGGATATATAAGTGTTACTTTTACAGTTAATACGGAAAGGTCTAAGGTATTGTAGTCAGTCTAGTATACCACATTCCAGTACAACCCTTTTTTCCGCACCTTCAGGAGAAATGACGAGAGCGAACACGAACTCTTACTTTCTTTCTGTGCTTCACAAATAACACATCTGGCATCACAACTTTACTTACTGTTTTCTTATGAATTTCTACAAAGTCTACACATTTTAAGTCCCGGGGGATTTCCATTTATTCTATATTCCTCAGGTTGGTGCCACTAAACTGACATATCATTCTTCTTTTTGTTGGCACAAATCCAAAAATTGTTTGTCATGAGTTTGTTAGTGTCCCCTTTCATTCCTCACAGTCTCTGGGTCATAATCCATCTTCAATCTTGGGGCAGATAGATACCTTAGGTCCTTAACCCATTTTAAAGTGATTGCTAATTACGTAGAACCATTAGATGATATTTATGATATCACATACGCTACTATAATCAATTAAAGCTTGTAGGAGCGCAATTGTAGGGGTTAAGATTACTTTTGTTGCTGCTATACAAGTATGTACTAGTAATATTTGTACATGAGCTTGAATCATCTAAATTTACAGATCGTTTTAGCTGCAGAATTCAGTTTCTGCACCTAAATTCTTTCTCAAGTGTAAGTGAGGTGTTTTAGAATCTGATGATGTACTGATGATGGTTTAGGCTGTTTAGTCCATTTCACGAATAGATGTTACTTACTCAATTAGACCTGTATCACTGTTTAACAATAAGCTTAGTTACTGTCTATGTACTTACTATAAGGTCTTGGATGCCCTTTGTTTTAATTCATCTTGAAAGTTTCATGAAAATAGTTTGCACCAGAAATGGAAATCCTGGTCTTATGAAGCCTTCATTTCAGGTTTATTGTTCTCGAAATGGGTTGGAAAGCTGCTCAGAAACTCATACATCACTGGAAGATTCTGAGAGGAGATAATGTAGGAAGAAGAAAATTGTTTCTCAAAACCTGAATGTTTTTACCCTTTTTACTACATTTGCATTTTTAAATTTAAGTTTCATCTTTTCCTTTTTACTGGCAGGTGGTGATAACCAGGGGAAAAGATAGAGGGGAGACTGGCATTATTAAGCGTGTCATTCGTACTCAAAATCGTGTTATTGTTGAGGGTAAAAATCTGGTATGTGATGGCCCTATTTAAGTCTACTTATTTCCACATGTTTCTTCATTTGGTTTTCATCATCTTCTGGAATATCTGTCATTTGATAGTTATGTAAAAGGATCTTGAATGTACAAGCTGCAGCACCATTGAACAAATAATGCACCTATGGGTTCATATACGTTTGAGTTTAGCTATCATTGGTGGTTCTCATGTTTAGTTATAATCTCTTGCAGGTGAAGAAACATATCAAGCAGGGGCAAGGTCATGAAGGTGGGATTTTTACGGTTGAAGCCCCACTTCATGTTTCAAATGTTCAAGTTGTAGATCCTGTCACAGGGTATGAATGTGCCAAGTATCTTTTAACAAGCTTAAGAATGTGGTTGTTTTCTTATTACAGTTTCGGCCTTTGGTTTTAATAAAGTGGCATTCTTTTTTTTTTTTTAATTAATATGCAGAAAGCCGTGTAAGATTGGAATACGATATCTAGAAGATGGCTCCAAAGTGAGAATTTCGAGGGGTATAGGAGCGTCAGGGTCTATTATTCCTCGCCCTGAGATCTTGAAAATAAGGACTACACCTCGACCTACAATTGGTATTTTCCATACCCATCATCTCTCTCTCTCTCTCTCTCTCTCTCTCTCTCTCTCTCTCTCTCTCTCTCTCTCTCTCTCATGTGTATGCATTGAGGTTTCTCTGCACATTGCCTGTAATGTTAGACGTAATATGTGAGTGTAGTCCTATCTTAAAGGAGAACCGGAGATTAAGAGGCTTTAAGCTCTCCATGTTAGCCATAATCTGGCACAATTTTAGCACTAAAAGTATTAGACTAACATAGCTAATTGTCTCTTCTCAAAACTAAATAAATGAGTAAAAAAGAAAAGGTCTGCGAAAAGGGTGCTAGGAATAACCTGTTCTATTAACTTAAACAAAGCCTATATATGTCAGAAGCGCCTTGCTTTACATTGTAACTGTGTTATGAACCAAGTATTTCTCTTGTGGAGTTTGTTCCTTAAGTTTTATTGGATGTTAATTGACAAATCACATGGTTAACCAGACAACCTCCGTAAGACTGTAACTATATACTCCTTCCTCTCTCCACTTTAAGGAGAACTTTTATTAAAACCACTTTTCGAGGAGTACATCATAACCCATGAGAATTATCATTATAACCAGTGGCGAAGCTAGGTTAAGGTCACAGGGGTCACTCGACCCCCATAAATTTTGAAGTTTGTTAATTTTAGCACTTCCAAATTTTTAGAAAATGACTTTTTACACTTAAAAATATTAGATTTATACATTTTGACCCCCTTGATTTTGAAAAAAAAAAATTGCTCTAAATTAATATTTTGACCCCCTTGTATATTAAATTTGGATATCTCAATTATAATAGTTCTCTTAAAAGCAACCTTGACCCCCTTACTAAAAAATCCTGGTTCGCCACCTATTACTCCCTCCGTCCCAGATCAAGGGTATATGGGGGGATTTCACGCTTCTTAAGAAATTTTTTAAAAAATGAATAAAAATTAAATGTGAGATAGGGAATAGTAATTAAATGTGTGGTAGGAAATATGAGAGATAATGTAAAAGTTAAATGTGTGGTAGGGAATAGGAGAGAGAATGTAAAAGTTAAAAATATTTAATAGGAGAGAGAATGAGTGGGAGGAATAGTAGTTAAATGTGTGGTAGGAAATAGGAGAGAGAATGTATAAGGATATAATGAATGGTTTTTTTGTAAATATATGGAGATGATAAGGGTATTAATATATTCAAAAACTTGCCTTTTTTGGAAATGAACTCTTGGTCTGGGACGTCCCAAAAAGGAAAGATGAACCCTTGGTCTGGGACGGAGGGAGTATAACATAAGCCTCTCTTATAAGCATAGAGGTCTCTAGTATTTGTGGTCAATAAGATGGGGATTTTGTGCTTAAATCATACTCCCTCCCAGAATTAATGTTAAAAAAAGATCAAATTCGAAAAATAAAATAAAATAAAATAAAATAATAAAGATTAGTTTGGGACAGAGGGAGTGGAAAATAGCCTCCAATTTGGACATTAAAAATAGGACTTCCAAATGAGACCGGAGTATCCTTGTTGCTATGTCAGATCCCATTAAAAATCTTTATAATGGGTCATTAATGAATTTTGTGTTGGGGTTAGAGTCCTAACTAACAACAAACTCAAGGAGGGTTCAAGTCGGTGTGCAAGAGGAAGATTAGAGGTGAAATTGGAAAAACAAGTTTGGCACGGGCATGGGTGCAAAGTGGCACGGCCGTGCCAAAGTGGAAACAAAGCACGTAGCCTCACATTGGTTTGCACGGGCGTGCCAGAACACAAGCACGGCCGTGCGAACTGGCAAGAGGCCTGATCGATTGGAAGTTTCCTTTGGTGATTTGGTTTTCTAATTGTAGTGGAGGCGTGCTAGAACACAAGCACGGGCGGGCGAACTGGCAAGAGGCGTGATTGATTAGAAGTTTCATTTGGTGATTTGGTTTTCTAATGGTGGTGGATCTTATGCTTGGAAATAAAGAAGTCATTCCTTGGACATAAATCCTTATTGACCTAGTAATAGATTTATTGTAGTATAAATACAAGTGATGACATAGAATATTGTTTTGCTTGTGTGATCAAATTAGTTGTCGCTAATTTGTGCTAGCCAGAGAGAATCTTTGAGATCAACAAAGAGAGCCAAGATAGTGGTGGGTCTTGGGGTGCCCTTAGGGGCATCCCATAGGTGGACTGGCTAGGAGATGTTTAGGGTTATTAGTGTGAGAGCGTCTTAATGATTCAAAGGCTATGTTTATTGTTGTAAACATGGGTGAATATTGTAACACAACAGATTTGGTGATATTAGTTGATATTTTGGCTTGATAGTGCCCCCAGATGTTGTTCGAAGGAATGAACTGGGTAAACAAATTGTGTATATGGATGTTGCATGCATGTTATCTCTTCCTTGTACACTTGGTATGGGACAAGTACTGCTCGGATACCACCGATTCCCGAACATTTTCATTTTGTGCATGTGCCTGATTTTTATTTTTATGTTGTTTTCTAGCTGGTCCAAAAGATACTGCCATGGATCTTGTTCTGGAGAAGACTTATGATGCTAAAACTGGAAAGGGCATGCCTGATCTTTGATGAATTTTGGTCATTGTTTTTGTTCACTTTCATGTCTGACATCTTGTAGATGCAGAAGTTGGGTACACTGATTAGTTATTACATTTTTGTACATTTTCTTCCGTTTTTAAATTTAATTTCTTGCCCTTATAGAACCAACTGTTTTTTTGTTCTGTTTCTCAGCATGATTACATTTCATTAGTTGATGAGTTTTTAAACTCTTGGTTCTTTTAATAAGAAACGACAATGAACTAAACAATCGAGGTAAGTCGTCCAGTCCCTCTTTCTTTCCCACCTGCAGTTACTTGATTCATCTCGTATCTCCATATACATATAATGGTTTGTTTTAGGGGGCGTTTGTTTTTTGATTTTCAGCCTTGTTTGCCTCTTAACACTTATATTCATTAAGAGGATTAGAGAAAACATGTGTTTGTTTTTTTTTTTGAAATAAGGCTTGTTAGGCTCTTAAAGTCCTCTTAATTTTAAGTGGTTAAAATGTTGCTGAATTGCCTCTGAAAGCCACTGTTTCATATTTGGTTTTGGTTAATTTTTTTTTTAAACTGTTTACTGTTTCATACTGCATTTAGGTTTTTTTTTTTTTTTTTTTTTTAATTTTTTTTTAACTGTTTCAGATAATGAATTCAGATAGAAAATCAAACAACTTATCCAATTCAGAATTCAGTTTTCAGCTGATGCCTCTTAATCATTAAGCCATTTTCAGAACTGAAATTAGATTTCAGCACCTATCACTTAAAAAAAACAAAAACCCCCTTAGTAGATTGGACACTGTAGATCTCTGTGAGTATTGTTTATTTGTGCTAAATGATTATAATTTGACACTCCAAATGGAATCAGGCCTACAAATAATGTAACTAGCATATTACTCCCTCGGTCCCTAAATTAATATCGAAAAAAATATATAATTTGTTCTTGATTAATAGCAAATTTGAAAGAAAATAAAATTGACATTCATTTAATGGCAGAGAGAGTATTATGAAATACAACTAGCCTATTATAACACGTAGTAACTTACGTTGGGTTATTTTGGACATTTTCATCTTACGTGCATCTCTTCCGTTGGCTATGATCGAGCATCTGAGCTTACCTGCAGTTATATAGTCAGACAACCCTATCCCAAATCCTCAAAAGATAGTTAAGTGTGGGTAAATCGAGACGAGATCATATATACCACTTTTAGGTATCATATTATGTATTACAGGTTATGTACCATATTATGTACTATAGGTGATCCAACTGTAGTACACAATGTGGTACAAGGTGTTAAAGGGGATATTTTGTCAGCATTGAAGACAAGTCATGGAGTACCATTAGTAATGATGTTATAATGCAGCATGGATAATATTTGAGCCTTAGTTTGATTGATGGTCCCATCCCATGGAGATTGTGGGATCAGAAATAATTGTGTAACAACAAACTTAGGTACACCGCAAATCAAGTAACCATTTTTATACTCCGTATTAAATAGAAGGTGTCGGTGGGCGTTACACCAATAATTTATGACACTATGATGCTGCCAAAATATCTATAGACATACCATAATGAATTTCTCCTGTTAATAATAGTATAGCATATACCTTTTCTTATTACTACTTACTCCCTCCGTCCCACGTGAATGCAAACTTATTTCCATTTTGGTCCGTCCCACGTGAATGCAAACTACCCAAAATGGAAACAAATTTATTATTTTATATTCACCCTATCCCACCCACTCATTCTCTCTCTTCATTTTCCACCATACAATTTATTCAACCAACCTACTATTAACTCCACTCATTCTCTCTTCTTTTCCTACCACACATTTTCATTATCTTAATAATATTTCTTAATTATTGTGCCCGAAAAAATGGTTCACAATGACGTGGGACGGAGGGAGTATTTATTTGCTCCCTAGTCTAGTCTAGAGATTTCATGTAATATTTTCGCTTACCACAAGTGATTCGATAGTTCTGAATTATTAGGGCTTAAATCATCATAATGTCATGAATAATACTCCCTCCGTCCCAATAAGAGCTTCCCTTTTTGCCATTTTGGGTGTCCCGCTAATAGCTTTCACTTTCCTTTTTTGGCAAAGGAATCTTTACTATTTTCTCCACTCATTCTCTCTCCTCATTATTTTAATACTCACAACACTATTATAATTTACTATTCCCTCCACTCATTCTCTCTCCTATTTTCAAATTACACTCACAACATCTTTACTTCCCTCCCATTTCCTTAATTTACGTGATTTCTAAAAAAGTGGAAGTTCTTATTGGGACGGAGGGAGTATATAGCTATTAGATGACTTGTACACAATGTCATATATAAAAGTGGAACGGAAGATCTGATCTTTCTTAAAATGACTTAAAATGAATGTGAAATGTCCGTTCTTTTAGAAAAGTCCCACATCGTAATGTCAGTTGTGGTGAAATTATTAAGGGTGTTTTTTTAATTATGATACTAAAACAGATTTCACAGGTGTCTCTTAAGTTTAAAGTTGGATATTCAATTTTTTTAGCATTAAATTGGATAGATAAATAGAGATGGAAAAAATGATTTTTTCTTAAACAATAAAAAATACTTCTCCGTTCCTACCCAAATGTCTCAAAATGGTTCGGCACGGGAATTAAAAAATAAATATATACTCCCTCCGTCCTGTTACAAATCGCACACTTTTCTTTTTGGGCGTCCCATTACAAATCGCACACTCCCAAAAAGGAAACTTTATATTAATAAAATATTCACCCTAATCCACTCATGCTCTCTCCTACATTATTTTAATACTCACAACACCATTATAATTTACTATTCCCTCCACTCATTCTCTCCTATTTTACTTTTACACTCACAACATTTTATTAAAATATCATATTCCTTAATTCCCGCGCAAACAGTGTTAGTGCGGATATTAGAGGGACGGAGGGAGTATAATGTAAAAAGTGTACAGTGAAATAAATGTTGTGAGTATGAAAGTGACGTAGGAAAGAGAAAGTGAGGTAGTGAATAGTTAGTGGATATTTATTGTGAGTATGACAAGTGGGTCTCACAAATAAAAAAACAATAAAAAAAACTTTCCTTTTTTGGGTAGAAATATTTTAAATGGAACACTCAAAAAGGAAAGTTGAGGCATTTGGGCCGGGACTAGGGAGTAAGGTGCAAATGGAATGCGTGAGGGATGAAATGAAATTAGGAGTTCTAATCGGGAGTAGACCAAACGGGCTTAATGAGTTGGCTTTCTACCCTACCCTAGGACCCCTCAGTCAAATAAAATGTTTATAAAAGTCCCTCAATCAAATCAAATACTCCTTCCGTCCCAAAATGTTTGTCCCACTCTCATTTGACTTTTTTGTTGAACTTTGACCACAAATATATGACAATTTAATTATGTTCATGAAATTCTAAAAATTCCTATTGATTCACCATTAATAATATTATCAACAACAACTTTTAGAATTTCATTAACATGATTAATCTCTCATAAATTTGTGGTCAAAGTTTAACAAAAAAGTCAAATGGGACAAACATTTTAGAACGGAGGGAGTATTTAATAAAAATTTATGGCATTTTGAAAATATCATATAAACGCATCCTACTAGTTCGCTCTTATACCTAAAATATAAAACTAAAATTATTCTTATATCTTAGATATAAAAGTATTATTTATTTTTTTTACAATTTTTCACATTTTCTTAAAAAATAATAAAAATCTCGTATTTTATTTATCGTTCCGCTTCTATACATAAGCTATAAGACTAGAAAAAAAAATTAAAAATCCTAATTCCTATTTTATTTTATTTTTTAAAAAAATAAAATTATTAATCAGTCAGCTTCCATATATAATGTACAAGAGGTAAAAGTGGTGTTGAATTTATCAAAAAAAATAAAAAACTTAAAAAATAATAAAAATTATTAATAAGTCTGCTCTTATAAATAAGGTATAAGAGCGAATTAAATGGATGTTAGTTTATAAGAAATTTTGATTTGAGTCTTGAATATTTATGTGTGTTTTAGTAAATTATGTGAATTTTTGGATTTTGATTTGAGCTAATAGAGTGCTCTACGGAACAAAACCAATAATGAGTGAGGTGGTTGGGGCATAAATAATAGGGGTGTGCATGGTACGGTATGGTACGGTTTTTGGGTAAAATCGCACCATACCAAAGAACTTCGGTTTATTATATTTAATACCATACAGTTTCGGTTTTACACGGTTCGGTAATTCGGTAGTTCGGTTTGGTATAACATCGGTACGGTGTATTTTCGGTTTTTCTTGTGGCATAGAAAGACATAAAAAAAACTTGACTAAATCAAGTAAATGTACCATATACCATGATATCAATCGATCAAAATTGATAGCAAAACCAAATCAGCATCACACATAACATCAAAATCAATAACTAATCCAAAATTTAAGTTGCCATCCAAGTATTTTGAAGGAACAAAAAAAAAGGCCAAATGGGTGGCCAAAGAAATTTAATAGTTCTAGCTGTAAAAGAAAATCCCTCATTCTCGATCCATGGTTGTCTTTTATGTCTCTCCCATCATCAGAATATCACTGGAAGAGAGGAGGAAAAAAAGATAGTAGTTAGCATATTATTATTTTAACAGAGCTCAAACAAGTTTCTGTATATACTTGAATGCAAAAATACTATTTCATCCGTCCCAAAATAAATGTTCAAATAAATTCCAAATTTATTTTTGATCATGAATAAATTTGAAAAAAATTGGACATATCAAATAAATTAAGAGAGAGAGAGAGAGAGAGAGAGAGAGAGAGATGCAGAAGCTAATGGAATAGAGAGAGAGAAGACTCACCGGCGTTGCAAGGCAGACTAGCAACGGCGTTGTTCTTTGTAGGTGTGCTAGGGTTTAGGAATGACTAACGTGAGAAGAGGGTGGGTAGAGGCGTACTGGCGTCTGGCGTAGAGCACAATTTTTATAGGGAGAAGATTTTTATTGAATTTAATATTGAGAAAAACAATTACTATAAGTAATTATAAAAGTGTATTTATTCCAAAAAAAGATTATATATATATATATAAAAAAAAAACTAGGTATTTTAATAAGAACGGTACGGTACGGTATTTATTTTCGGTATATAAGCCAATTACCGTACCGTATCAAAAGTTCGGTTTTTTTCAAAAATAAAAACCATATAGGTCATTTTAATCGGTTTTTCGGTATTTTCGGTACGGTATTTTCGGTTCGGCATGATTTTTCGGTATATTCGGTTTTCCTGCACACCCCTAATAAATAAGCCCAATGAGGTAAATAAAGAAAGAGACAAGATTTGAATGTGAGTATATTATTTATTACACTTCTAACTGTTTATTTTTATTTTCTTTTCTATTTTGATCGATATATGTAAATAAGACATTTTAGAAGCCATTAATCTGTACTAAACATTTTTGGGAGGTTCAAATCTAAATATCTAATGCCTTCTTACAAAAGACAAAAAGGCACGAATATAATGCGTATTCACATGGGATTTGTTAAGGTGCGAATTGTATCCATTTTATTTTTATGATTTCGCAAGCGGTTTAGATTGAAAAGAGAATTCTATTGTACTATATCGTATATCATAGTAGAAGATGGGACTTGCGGACATAAATATCAATGAACGGAATATAATTCTTCCTCTATTAAATACCCCGAAAAATAAGGGAATCAATTAGCACACATAATCCTAATCCAACAGGGACTTATTCTCACCATTTCGAAGTCTTATTTGGGCGGACTCTATGGGCTAAGGAACCTCAATTAGACGAGGACTCACTCTCCTAATACAAGTCAACTACGAAACTCCTATTCTTGGAGGACTCATCACTTGGACCCTATAAATAAGGGTCAAATCCCTCACACAAAAGGTACATTCAAACACCCTTTCAATACTATAATACGTCTTTCCTTCCGATTTATATCATCTTCATATACAGATGCTTATTCTCACGCCGGAGGGTTTGCGCGGGGGTAACTCCCCGCGCCCTAACGGTGTTTGTTTTGCAGATCCGTTCGTCGTTCGTCCAGGAATCCAACGCCGCGTTCCCGACTGATTAGGTACCCCCGGTACCGCTCATTTTTTGCTGCATCAGTTTGGTTCCGATGCCGGGAACGAGAGCATCGCGAACGACGGACGGATGATGACAACAATGGATTTAAACCAAAAAAAAAAAAAATGACAAACCCTTCCTGGATTTTGCTTCAGACCAGGTCAGGTCCCCCTTCCGCCTCCTCTTTCCCTCTCTATCTACACTCACTTTTTCCCTCTAGAATATCCAAAACTCTTGAGGGCTCCGAGAGAAGGTCGGAGGGGTGAAATTGAACTTAATTTTACCGATTCAAAACCATTAAAAGCGAAGAAGAGGAGTTATCAGGAGACAGACAACCAACAGCAGTATCAACAACAACAATGGCTGGCGATGCAGCAATATCCGGCTGCTGCGGCGGCGATGCACCACCAGATGATGTACCAGCAATCGCAGTACATGCCCTATCCTTATCAACAACAGCAACAACATAATAGCATGCCTTAATTTCACGGCTCTCCTTTGTTCAATCCCCGTCATAGCTTCCGGGATATGGCTTGCTTCTAAGCAAGACAACGAGTACATCAACTGACTCCGGTGGCCGGTTATCTTCATCGGAATCCTCTTCCTCCCAGTCGCCTTGGCTGGCTTCGTCGGCGCTTACTGGAACAAACAGGTGTACTCTCTCCAAATCTTGTTTTTAGCCACTTCATAACATGGTTTCACTTTTGAACAAGTAAAACTAATGGAATCTCCTTATTAACTTTACGGACACATAAACACATGTTAGTATCACAAATCATGCTTGCCATTACTCGGCACCTTTCACACTAGCAAGGACCAAAAATTGTGCATCAGTTCTTGCCTAAATTGATATTTCTACAATGTTTCTATTAAATCCAACAATGATTGCTTACATTATTAATTCTTTCATTCTTTGTCTTGTCGAGGAACTAAATCGGGATGAGCATTTGGTGCAAGCACTACAACTAGCCAAGCAACCCACATCTTTGATTCGACGAAGATCAGTGAGCTACTAGTAGTCCCAAGCAAACCCCTTGCTCGAACTCGAGCATACAACACCTGTATACAAACAGTTGACGTGATTACGGACAGCAATAGCAACCTGAGAAGGCATACCACCCACTCTCATCGGTTCGAGGCTCACCTCGAAGGTCCCGATGGCATCGAGAAATTAACGGCGCATATATAAAGTATGGACCACCGTTTTCGTGGAGCCCTCATGGTCTTTTAGAACTTGAAGAAATCCCGACTCGGAGATTACAGAAGAAGCCTGTCAGGGAAACAATTTGCTAGGATGCCGCTCGTGGCAAAGACTGTCATACCGCAACATTGACTCGCTTAAATGGGTTAGATCCTCGAAGAACGGTTACGGTTACGTTGATCGCAAAGGCGATGACGATAACTACAGGAAAGCAGGCCGCCGCCGCTTCCGTTTCTCCGATGGTTGTTGACGATGAGGAGGAAGTTGATGGTAATAATCAGGAGTTACGAATTTGTCGTTATCAATCGTGTCCGAGGTACTTCTGACCATTCTTGACGATTTACGAGAGAGCACTTGGCCAAGATCGAGCCCACAAACATCGCCTAGCCGAACCGAGATAGAGCAATACATACGAAGCTTCTTCCTCTGGAGCAATTTCTTCGGAAACCATTTCAAGCACTTCTACAAACTCTCTTTTCTAGCGGATGATTTGCAAACGCCACAAACCGACTCGTCCTCTTTGTTCAATGCTTACCGAACCCAGGTGCGCTCGTTCCAACTCCTAGTCAATATTTGCATTTTTGGGCACACATTATTATTCGTAGTATATTAATATGCCTATGGAAAATGCGTACATATCATCATCTTGAGCCTGGGACCGCTTAAAACCAAGGCAAATCCCATACCTCAAAATAAAAAATGTGCAATATCAAGTTACGTGAATGATTTCTTTAAATTATTATCATGATAATTGGAAATTCCTTTTCTACACCCTTGCATTATATATTGTTTTTGCATATACATGTGATCACTATGCATTATTAACACCATGAGAACATATATATGGAGGAACAACAACGTCGGTCATGGAGATTATATGCAACCTCGTTCTCGGCGAGACCATGAGAAGGCAGTAGCATGCGAGCCACTTTAATGTGTGGCCGAAATTAAAAACTCCCGGAATCACATCATAATCAGGTGCACTCCCTCCAATTTATTAACAAAATTGGCAATTCTTTGGAAAAACATTGTTATTTGTAGCATAATAACATGCCCAATCATTGAAAATTTTCCAGTATGTATATTATTTTTGTTGCTCAACAGCGTAATGCAATTTATAAATTATATGCATCTCTAATTAATTGCTTGCACATTTGCGAGGTAACAATAAACAAAGAAAACATTGAGTCTATTGTTCTCATATCACCTGCAGACCGCTATCACCGAGTGTCGACAAAAATTAGCTAATCGGCTTGCTGTGCCGCACAGTGGTTTCTACCAACATGCAAAATCTTCGTCCATCAAGCACATCATACGGAGGAGCATATACGCAGCCTATCTCACAACCGGTGTTTTCTTCCATTGCTTTCAAGCCGCATAGTGATTCTCTTGTTATATTTGGCATGCATTAGCATCATCTGCAGCCTTTGGAGGTTTACGTCTTTGCAGAATGCGTTCAGAAGAAGCTCGTGGTCTGGCACTTTATTCCCATGCTTCTGAAACTGTTCAGACCTAGTGTTGAACAAGCACTGGATGCTAATTTAAAACGAATCGAAGAAATACTGCTGCTGCGGCGGGCCGACAATGGGAACTTGCAAAGACCCCCTAAAGTGTTACACGTTCATCCGGGCAGCCTTCTAGTACATCACTTGTTAGCACATCATATCAACACAAACCTTCAAGCAAGGCTCAGAGGTTTAATTTGATGGTCCAGGCACCATGGGAATTACCGTGTCAAGCTGCCACACATATGTCATGGATACATCCCATATACGGGATTGAGCTCAAATTCTACCTCGTCCCCCTAACGGGACCGACCACAACAAAGCAAGACATCCCATATACGGGGTTGAGCTCGACCACAACAAAGCAAGACATCCCATATACGGGGTTGAGCTCGACGCCAACAAAGCAAGACATCCCATATACGGGGTTGAGCTCGACGCCAACATCGAAGCGACATTGCCTCGTGACGCCTATTCGTATTTCTCGGGGGCCAGCTATGACTAGAAGATAAGGAGAGCTGTAGGACGTTGACGAACTAATTCAGATGGAGATACCAGACGTTCGTGATACGGTTGTCCGTCCTGCATTTAGCCCCTCTTCTCGTCAGCGGCCATACCCTGACTTGAGACAAGGAGAGCTGTAGGACGTTGACGAACTAATTCAGATGGAGATACCAGACGTTCGTGATACAGTTCTGTCCGTCCCAGATTTAGCCCCTCTTCTCGTCAGCGGCCATACCCTGACTTGAGACAAGGAGAGCTGTAGGACGTTGACGAACTAATTCAGATGGAGATACCAGACGTTCGTGATACGGTTACGTCCGTCCTGCATTTAGTCCCTCTTCTCGTCGGTGGCCATACCACGACTTGAGACAAGGAGAGGCGTAGGACGTTGACGAACTAATTCGAGATGGAGATACCAGACGTTCGTGATACAGTTCTGTCCGTCCCAGATTTAGCCCCTCCTCTCGTCAGCGGCCATACCCTGACTTGAGACAAGGAGAGCTGCAGGACGTAGACGAACTAGTGGAAATGAGTCAATGAAATTCAAATTCACTTCTTCAAACGTGCAAGGCCACTATCAACTACTGACACCAACGCTGGAAGACGAGGATCTCATCTCCTACTCTTGCCTTACGTCTTGACGAGGGTCCGCCTCGACTTCAATGACTATAGGCTCTTGCCCAAGACGGGCGAGGATCTCTCCTCAGCCTACTGGCTTACCTTACATCCTGACGAGGGTCCGCCTCGATTCAAGGATTACAAGGTTCCAACAATCAAACCTTACATCCTGACGAGGGTCCGCCTCGATTCAAGGATTACAAGGTTCCAACAATCAACCTTACATCCTGACGAGGGTCCGCCTCGATTCAAGGATTACAAGGTTCCAACAATCAACCTTACATCCTGACGAGGGTCCGCCTCGATTCAAGGATTACAAGGTTCCAACCATCTACCTTACATCCTGACGAGGGTCCGCCTCGATTCAAGGATTACAAGGTTCAAACAATCAACCTTACATCCTGCCAAGGGTCCGCCTCGATTCAAGGATTACAAGGTTCCAAACAATCAACCTTACATCCTGACGAGGGTCCGCCTCGATTCAAGGATTACAAGGTTCCAACAATCAACCTTACATCCTGACGAGGGTCCGCCTCGATTCAAGGATTACAAGGTTCCAACCATCAAACCTTACATCCTGACGAGGGTCCGCCTCGATTCAAGGATTACAAGGTTCAAACAGTCAAGACCAAGGAGTCTCCTCGGCCTGCGCCTCGGCATCCGCCTCATCATCAGGATCCGGGATGGTGACTTGTTGGGTTTGAGCTTGCTCCTCGGCATTAGTCTCCTCGGCATCTACCTCATCATTTCATCTTGAACCAGCGGACAACTGAAGCGACACTTGTCACGTGACACGCCTGTTCGGATTCTTATAAACCGAGGTAGAGCTCACTTCCTCCTCGTCATCGACATGGCCGAGCTAGGAAGTCGGGGGCCACTGAACGAAATATAATTCTTCCTCTATTAAATACCCCTAAAAATAAGGGAATCAATTAGCACACATAATCCTAATCCAACAGGGACTTATTCTCACTCAAGAAGTCTTATTTGGAGCGGACTCCTAGTGGGCTAAGGAACCTCAATTAGACGAGGACTCACTCTCCTAATACAAGTCAACTACGAAACTCCTATTCTTGGAGGACTCATCACTTGGACCCTATAAATAAGGGTCAAATCCCTCACACAAAAGGTACATTCAAACACCCTTTCAATACTATAATACGCCTTTCCTTCCGGTTTATATCATCTTCATATACAGATGCTTATTCTCACGCCGGAGGGTTTGCGCGGGGGTAACTCCCCGCGCCCTAACGGTGTTTGTTTTGCAGATCCGTTCGTCGTTCGTCCAGGAATCCAACGCCGCGTTCCCGACTGATTATGTACCCCCGGTACCGCTCATTTTTTGCTGCATCAATCAACAACAATGTAAAAGGCATGTACTGTAGGGAAAGATCCGGTGTAATCAGATTACAAAGTAGTCTGATTCGATGTCGTTCGTCATTTTTAATTTCAAAGGTTCAGGGAAGTGTTTTTAGAATATTTTAGACATTTTGATTCGCTCGTGCAGCTCGCCTGCAATCTCAGATATTCATTCGAGTTGATTCATTCAGCCCAATTGCTATATAGTTAGACTGCACTATTAACTGATGGAGTAGGTCTGCTGAGAAACGCGTTTCTCCATAACTATGGAGAAACGCGTTTTTAATAGTCAGAAGCTATACGTTTGATAACCAGAAGAAAATTTCTGGATATCAGTCTCAAAGGGTTCTGGATATCCAGAAGCTTTGGAACGGATATCCAGAAGCCTTTGGGCGGATATCCAGAAAAAATAGATTTGAAGCCAAATCCAAGGTCAAGACCAGAAATTGCTTATTGAAGGTTTCTGAATATCCAGAAACTTCAAATGTATATCCAGAAACCATCAAATGAATATCCAGAAACATTTTGAAAGTTTCTGGATATCATTTTGAAGGTTTCTGGATATCACTTTCATAAGCTTCTGGATATCCTTTCAAAGGGTTCTGGATATCCAGAACCTTTGAGACTGATATCCAGAAGTAATCATGGGACAAGGTCATGGCCAATACAAAAAGTTTCTGGATATCCTTTCAAAAGGTTCTGGATACCCGTAACCCGTTTCTCCATAACTTATGAAGAAACGCGTTTCTCCCTAGATTTTACGTAACTGATGTCGGAGACTGTTCATAATTGAGATGTTACAATTGAACTGTTAGATCAATTAATTAACGATAAAATAGGTTTTTTATCCATGTCCAATCACCACCAACAGAGACCATATATTAATTAAAAATTAAAATTGGAGAATTCAACCCTAATCAACTATTTTAGGTTTATAAAAGTAACTTTTGGGATTTTGACATTAAACCCGGTTCAGCTCAGATGATGTCAAGAACCACTTGACTAAAGTGTAGTACTCCCTCCGTCCCTTAATGTTTGTCCCGTTTCCCCTTTTTTTTTGTCTCAAAAAGTTAGTCTCATTTCCAAAATTAAAGCTTCGAAATCACTAAATTTTCAAAAATTGTAACATTTAGGGACGGAGTATTACATAACGGCGGTGTATATTATCAATAATTTTCAAAGCGTTCATAAAAATAACCAAAATTAAAACTTCAAAATCACTAAATTAAAATGTTTGAAAAGTCAAATGAGACAAACATTTAGGGACGGAGGGAGTAGTTGTTAATGCGTAAAAGTCAAAACAACACACATCTTTCTACACACACACACAAAAATATAAAAAAAAATAAAAAATCAACACACATCTAACCTAACCACCTGGCTTTCCACCGTATTAATATATCATGCCCAATTCCGTACGAGCAAGTTTCGAGAGAAACTAGTTTTTTCATAAATTATAAAAAGTTCACTTTTTTTCTATTTGCAAGTAGTTAGTGAATATTTAGGAACAATTTATAAAACAGGACTTTCTATAACTTAAGGAGAAACTAGTTTCTCCCAAAATCTTGTGATTCCGTGCTCTGTTTTATTTTTGGTAGAAAATTAAATAAAACAAAATTATTGGATACATTTTGTACTTCATTTTACATCTTATAATAAATTAAATAAATAATGAATGTTGCAATCATTTTAACATTCTCATGAAAATAAATATTTTTATTATTGATTTATTAAAGTATTAGTAAGTACAATCAAATAAAGCACAATCTAAGGATTTCTGTGACTCAAGGAAAAAAAGTTGATAAGTTATATGATATTTATTTATGAAAAATGTTTAATGTTATAAATTGTATGAAAAAGATGCTTAAATATTTAGGCTAAAATACGTTTAACAAACCCCCCCCCCCCCCAAAAGTATTCATGCAATCCCACTTATCACCCCAAATCGAATTTTGTAAAAGAATAACACTCTAATTTGCCTTTATTCCCAATTTGACCCATTATCTTTGACGGCGTTAGAAATTTAACGAAAATTGGTCATATATATGTCATGTGAGGGTATTTTGTTCAATTTTCCTAAAAAAAATAAGGATATTAATATCATTTTGTTATTGAGGACTTTCACTACCCAAACCCAACCTTTTCCCCCCGCCCTCTCTCTCATCTTCTTTAATCGACCCTTTCCCTTCCCTCATCATGATGTAGCTGGCAAGGAAGATACGTCTTCTATTGTTGCTGTTAATGAGGCTTCTATTGTTGCTGTTAATGAGGCGCACGCCACTGGCCTTAGCAAGCGGCCGCCTCACATTGAATCAACCAAGGGGAGCAATTCGGTGGTCCATGCGGCCGCCCCACCCACAACTAAGCGGCCGCCTCAAGCTTGGCCGACCAAGAGGGAAGATTCGGTGGTTCAGGAGCTCGCCTGGGGGTAGAAGAGGCGCCCGCCTGGCGTTGCTTTGGTGGTTGACGTATTTGCGTTTTATGTTCGTGCACTGAGTTATTTGTTTTTTCAAACATGGGTATTTTAGTCCTTTGCTTTATTATTTGTTGCTTAGGGTTTTAGAAGTATTTAAACAACTTTGTTATTTGTTTAGATGGACAACTTTGGATTAATTTTAGTCAATTGCAAACTCTGCAATTCTTCCTGAGTTCTTAAACCCTTTGTTCGTGGATTCGAATCAAGGTCAAGAAATCCCTTTGATTTTCTTGTTTATTCGTTATTGATTCCGCTGCGTTTACATTATTTGGTATCAGAGCAGGAGAGATCCTAGGACGATGGCCAATAACGGAAACGATGGAGGTATCAATGAGCTTCAAACAGCCATGGCTACAATGACCGCGAATTTTACTGCTTTGGTTCAGCAGATGCAGCAACAGATGCAGGAGGATCGCGCCGCTCGCGCTGAAGAACATGCAGCAATTGTGGAATCGTTACAGGCTTTGCAGCTCAACCAAAGGCATCGGGCAGGCAATCGTGAGGACCCTGTAGGACGCGAGGACAGAAACTTCCATCGCACTTCGCCGGCCGGAGGAGTTCAGAACAACGTCGAACAACTACCAAAAATCAAGGCAGATATTCCCTTCTTTTCTGGTGAGTTGGACATGGTTGGTTTTTCTAATTGGTTAGATGAAGTTGAAAAATATTTTGATTTGATGTTTGAGGAGAAAAAGGTCCCATATGTGGCATATAAATTAAGGGGTGGTGCGTCTGCATGGTGGAAACAAATCAATAACCAATTGATTCGTAGTGGCATACCACCAATTAATGATTGGGAACGTATGAAACAAGCTTTGAGGCAGAGGTTTCTACCCGTTAATTTTGAACAGGTTATGTACAAGAAGTTCATGGAGTGTAAACAAGGTGCTAGGACGGTTGATGCTTATCTCCATGATTTTCACAATTGGTCATCTCGCACTGACTTGAGTGAAACTGATGCGCAGTTGACAGCTCGCTTTGTGCAAGGCCTACGACAGAACATCCGTAATCAGGTTGAACTCCATACTGTCAGTTTCTTAGATGAGGCTATTGAGCGAGCTCAAACAGTCGAACGTCAGTTGGCGCCGGCTGTGCCACCGTCTCGGCCTGTAATTTGGGGGTCAATCGTCGACCGCCGTGTGTTTCGATTCGGGCAAGACACATGTTGGAGGTTCAGCGATTGGCGAGGCGAAAACAACCTCCGCCCCTGCAACGCAAACTGGGCGTAAGGCGACTCCGCCTCCCTCGACCACCCGTCAGACTACCTATCCTTATGCTAAGTCTTACGGTGACAAGTGTTATAAGTGTGGTGGCGTGGGTCATATTTCGAGCCAATGTCCGAGTCGTAAATCTGTTAACGTGGTTGAACGGGATGATGGTGAGGAAGATGTCAATGAGGAAGATTGTCCGGAGATTTGGGAGGATCCCAATGATGAAGCCGATTTCGAGGGAGAGCATTCCTCTCTTGTGGTCCGAAGACTTATGTTGACAATCCCTACTGCTGCTGATGATCCGAACGTCACAACATTTTTCGCACACGGGGGGAAGGTTAATGATTCTACAGTTTCTATCATCGTTGACAGTGGGAGTAGCGAAAATCTGATTTCGCGGGATACGGTGGAGAAATTGCAGCTGAAGGCGCAGACACATCCTACACCCTATACAGTTGGGTGGATAAATTCTTTGGGCAACATTAAGGTACACCAACAATGTCTTGTCCCCTTTTCTATTGGTCGTTATAAGGATGATGTCTTATGTGATATTGTGGATATGAATGCTTGCAATCTTTTGTTGGGTCGACCATGGCAATTCGACCTTAATGTCGTGCATAAGGGTCGGGATAATGTTTTGAGCTTTATGAAGGATGGGACTCGTTTTAATTTGTGTCCATTGCGTGAAAAATCTGTATGTGCCCAACCTAGGCGGAAGCCTATTGTTTCACTATGTACTGCACATGAGTTTGTTTCCGAGGCTATGGATGCGCCTGTTATTTTTGCTATAGTCAAGAAGGGTTTGGGTGATGACACTTGTTTAGTTCCTACTACTTTACAAGCGTTATTGGATGAGTATAAGGACATTATGCCTGATGAACTTCCTGCGGGGTTGCCTCCATTGCGGGATATTCAGCATAACATTGACTTAGTCCCTAGCGCTTCCCTCCCTAATTTGCCACATTACAGATTGAGTCCAGCTGAGCATGATATTCTGAGGTCGCAGGTTGAGGAGTTATTACAGCGGGGTTATATTCGGGAAAGTTTGAGCCCTTGTACGGTTCCAGCTCTACTTGTTCCCAAGAAGGATGGTTCCTGGAGGATGTGTGTTGATAGCAGGGCTATTAACAAGATTACTGTCAAGTACAAATTCCCTATTCCCCGCCTTGATGATATGCTAGATGTCCTTCGTGGTGCTCGCATCTTCTCTAAGGTTGATTTGCGTAGTGGGTACCATCAAGTGAGGGTTCGCCAAGGTGATGAGTGGAAGACCGCTTTCAAACCCAAGGAGGGGCTTTATGAGTGGTTGGTCATGCCGTTCGGCTTATCTAATGCTCCTAGCACTTTTATGCGGTTGATGAATCAGGTTTTGAAGCCTTTTAATGGGAAATTTTTGGTGGTTTACTTTGATGACATACTGATCTTTAGTAAATCGGAGGAGGAGCATATTGGGCATATTCGGTTGGTTCTGCAGCACTTCGAGAGAATGAGTTGTACATCAATTTCAAGAAGTGCGCTTTATGCTTGACAAGTCGTTGTTCTTGGGGTATGTCGTTTACGCGGATGGGATTCGTTGGATGAAGAAAAAGTTCTAAGGCTATTTGCGATCCGGCCTACTCCTACTACGGTTAGCGAGGTACGCAGTTTTCATGGTCTTGCTACATTTTACCGTCGTTTCATTAAGAACTTTAGTACTGTTGTAGCTCCTATTACTGAATGTATGAAAAAGGGGAAGTTCTTGTGGGGTGACGAGGCTGCTGCTAGTTTTGCCTTAATTAAGGAGAAACTCACTAGTGCTCCTATTTTGGTATTACCGGATTTCTCTAAGCCTTTTGAGTTGGAGACTGATGCTTCTGTTGTGGGCATTAGAGCTGTTTTGATTCAGAGTAAGCGGCCTGTGGCTTTTATGAGTCAAAAGCTTGAAATATATGAATGGTCAGAAATCTCTTAACAGGATGCATGCACGTTGGGTGGCATATCTACAACAGTTCACTTTTGTTATTCAACACAAAAGTGGGCAACATAATAAGGTTGCCGATGCATTGAGTCGTCGGGTGAATCTATTGGTTACAATGCATACTGTCGTGGTGGGGTTTGACTGCTTGAAAGAGTTGTATGCGTCAGATCCTGATTTTTCTGCAGATTGGGCTCGTTGTCAGCATGGAGATCCTATCGGAGTGTTCTTTCTGCAGGATGGGTTCTTATTTTTCAAGAACCGTTTGTGCATTCCTCAAGGCTCCGTTCGTGAGAGTCTTATTGCGGAGATTCACAAGGATGGTCATCTTGGTCGTGACAAGACTTTGGAGTTGGTTTCCCAACGTTACTATTGGCCACAGCTGCGGAGGGATACTTATATGTTCGTGAGGAAGTGCATGGTTTGTCAGACGAACAAAGGCCAGTCCCAGAATACGGGATTATATACCCCTCTTCCTGTTCCTACAGCCCCTTGGGAGGATATTTCGATGGACTTTGTTTTGGGATTACCTCGTACACAAAGGTCCAATGATTCAGTGTTTGTGGTCGTAGATCGTTTCTCGAAGATGGCCCATTTTATTCCGTGTCGTAAGACATCGGACGGTGCTCATATTGCGGGACTTTTCTTCAAGGAGGTGGTTCGCCTACATGGGGTTCCCAAGACTATTACTTCTGATCGTGACACGAAGTTCTTAAGTCATTTTTGGCATACATTGTGGAGTATATTCCGGACGGGTCTTCAGTTTAGCAGTTCTTTTCATCCTCAGACAGATGGCCAGACGGAGGTGGTTAATCGGACTTTGGGGTCGATGGTTCGCTGTTTATGCGGTGACAATCCGAAGAAGTGGGATGTGATGTTGGCCACTGCTGAGTTTGCTTTTAATAATATGCCTAACATAACTACGAAGAAGACACCATTCGAGGTTGTGTACCAGCGTCCTCCGAGTCATACACTTGATTTGGTGCCCTTACCAAAGTTTTCGGGGTATAGTATTGCAGCTGAACATATGGCAGAATCATTCGACACTATTCAGGCGGAGGTCCGGAAGAATATTGAGGTCTCGAATGCTAAGTATAAGGCAGATGCGGATAAGCGACGTCGCTTCAAGGCTTTTTCTGTGGGAGATTTGGTTATGGTGCATTTGCGCAAGGAGAGATTTCCGGTGGGTACCTACAGTAAGTTGCATCCCAAGAAGATCGGTCCTTGCAAGGTGGTGCGCAAGGTCAATGATAACGCTTATGTTGTGGAGTTACCTGACGGGTGGCACATTTCTCCTACTTTCAATGTCGCTGATCTCTTCGAGTATTTCCCGGACGATCCTCTTTATGTTGTTGTGGATTCGGGAACGAATCCTTTTCAAGAAGGGGAGCATGATGTAGCTGGCAAGGAGGATACGTCTTCTATTGTTGCTGTTAATGAGGCTTCTATTGTTGCTGTTAATGAGGCGCACGCCACTGGCCTTAGCAAGCGGCCGCCTCACATTGAATCAACCAAGGGGAGCAATTCGGTGGTCCATGCGGCCGCCCCACCCACAACTAAGCGGCCGCCTCAAGCTTGGCCGACCAAGAGGGAAGATTCGGTGGTTCAGGCGCTCGCCTGGGGGTAGAAGAGGCGCCCGCCTGGCGTTGCTTTGGTGGTTGACGTATTTGCGTTTTATGTTCGTGCACTGAGTTATTTGTTTTTTCAAACATGGGTATTTTAGTCCTTTGCTTTATTATTTGTTGCTTAGGGTTTTAGAAGTATTTAAACAACTTTGTTATTTGTTTAGAAGGACAACTTTGGATTAATTTTAGTCAATTGCAAACTCTGCAATTCTTCCTGAGTTCTTAAACCCTTTGTTCGTGGATTCGAATCAAGATCAAGAAATTCCTTTGATTTTCTTGTTTATTCGTTATTGATTCCGCTGCGTTTACATTACATCACCACATATTCCCCTTATGCTCTCATCCCATGATTCCACACGCCCAATTGCCGCATCCTTCAATGCATCTCCACCATTTCTTCTCTTTTTTCTTGTCCCCTATATCTCCTTTCGTCACCTTCATCTTCTCCAGCGGCCTCCATCTTTGATGTAATCCGGTTCAAGAAATATTTGACAAAGTTAAATATATTAATTATTGTATTTTGATTAGTATTTTAGGATTTAATTTGTTGTAGTTTATATTTTATTTCTTATTTTCGTTATTAACTTTAATAGGATGATTAGAGGTGGTTTTAGAGTAGTTTTTGAGGAGATTTACTAGTTTTTGAGTCCTATTTAGTTACCATATATGTTAGGAGTAATTCTAGAAGATTTAGAATTGTTTTTCAAATTTTATGGGCACTATAAAATAGGCCTAATGTTGTATTCCGAAAAAAGAGACTATTTTGATTAATAAAATTAATTTGCTTGCTTTGCAATTGTGGTTTTTTCCCTTTGGGTCTTAATTGACTTGCAGAAGACTCTCGTAAGAGATTCTTGTTGGAGTTCTTTGAATTCCTTGTGAAGGTTCTCATCTTCTTGGTGTTTACCTCTTCAAACCCTAATTCAATTTTGATTCTATTCGAATTGAGTCAAATAGTTGTTGATTCAATTATTTGCCTATCCGTTTTATTATTCCGCTGCAACCCTTTACATCAGTTGGTATCAGAGCGAAGGACGTTCTGAGGAAAATGATGACCAACAATGGTGGAGAAGAAAAATCACTTCTTGAGAAGATCGATATGCGTCTGAAGCTTGATCGTTGTCAGGTAAGAAATTTTTTTATAAAGTTTAATAAACTTGATAAGGAGGCCGAATATAAGAATGACTTGATGCTTTATGTTGAATCTGAGATTCAAAGCGGCCGACTTTAGGCAAGTCATCAGTTTTTGGTGGATAGGTATCGCGACGAAAGGGATGTTGTTTGGGCAGAAGCCGAACGATGTTATGTCCAAATCGATCTTTATACGAAAAGAATTCAGCGTTTGGAGGCACGAAGGGAGGCTGAATTGAAGCGTCTTGAGGACGAAAACAGACTTGTTGTTGACAAAATTACTGTCCAAGTAGTTCCTATTAACGACAAGATTATTGCTGATGTCAATGACGAAGCTGTTGAAAAGAAGGATGTTGGTGCAGTCGCAGATGTTTTCAGCTTTGTTGAAGCGACAGAAGAAGTTATTTGTGAAGATTTTTTTATCATTGTTGATCAAGGGGAGGAAGATCAACACAAAGAGGATGGAATAATTTTATATCGGGAAGAGATTATCTTACGTCAATGTGTGCTTAAAAAGAAAATTTATTCGAAATATATTTTTAAGTGGGACGGCACTTTCCAAAGATCGGACGAGGATTCGGGGCGAATCCTTTTTCAAGTGGGGGTGAATGATGTAATCCTGTCCAAGGAATTTGACAAAGTTAAATATATTAATTATTGTATTTTAATTAGTATTTTAGGATTTAATTTGTTGTAGTTTATATTTTATTTCTTATTTTCGTCATTAACTTTAATAGGATGATTAGAGGTGGTTTTAGAGTAGATTTTGAGGAGATTTACTAGTTTTTGAGTCCTATTTAGTTACCATATAGGTTAGGAGTAATTCTAGAAGGTTTAGGATTGTTTTTCAAGTTTTATGGGCACTATAAAATAGGCCTAATGTTGTATTCCGAAAAAAGAGACTATTTTGATTAATAAAATTAATTTGATTGCTTTGCAATTGTGGGTTTTTCCCTTTGGGTCTTAATTGATTTGCAGAAGACTCTCGTAAGAGATTCTTGTTGGAGTTCTTTGAATTTCTTGTGAAGGTTCTCATCTTCTTGGTGTTTACCTCTTCAAACCCTAATTCAATTTTGATTCTATTCAAATTGGGTCAAATAGTTGTTGATTCAATTATTTGCCTATCCGTTTTATTATTCCGCTGTAACTCGTTTACATTTATTTGACCCAATTCGAATAGAATCAAAATTGAATTAGGGTTTGAAGAGGTAAACACCAAGAAGATGAGAACCTTCACAAGGAATTCAAAGAACTCCAACAAGAATCTCTTACGAGAGTCTTCTGCAAGTCAATTAAGACCCAAAGAGAAAAACCCATAATTGCAAAGCAATCAAATTAATTTTATTAATCAAAATAGTCTCTTTTTTCGGAATACAACATTGGCCTATTTTATAGTGTCCATAAAGCTTGAAAAACAATCCTAAACCTCTAGAATTACTCCTAACCTATATGGTAACTAAATAGGACTCAAAAACTAGTAAATCTCCTCAAAATCTACTCTAAAACCACCTCTAATCATCGTATTAAAGTTAATGACGAAAATAAGAAATAAAATATAAACTACAACAAATTAAATCCTAAAATACTAATTAAAATACAATAATTAATATATTTAACTTTGTCAAATATTCCTTGGACAGGATTACATCAATCTTCTTCTCCGATCATAATCCTTCCATGGCCGCCGTGATTTAAATCCAATTTCAGATCTGACATTTTATGAAGTTCATAAACATGGGTTTTCATTTATTAATATGTATCTAAGTGATGATGTTTGATTTTGAGTGCTTTGCCTTTTGAGAATTTTGTACACATGAATCTGTAAAGTTTAGGCAAACATGATATGATGGAACTCAGTCGGAATGGGGGTTGAATGGTGGAAAAGTCTCAGATGTTAAAGGTCGGAGAGATGGTTGTTGTTGCGAAGGAGACGATGGAGGTTGGCGATCACACTTTTTCAAATTTTTGAATTCTTCTTCTGAAATTTTGCGGTTAGTGGTGGTGGTTGTAAATGGAATTAGAAGTTGGTGGTGGTGGCTTTGGGTTTGTTTGGGTGGTGTAGATTAGTGGCGGTGAAGATAAGTGGTTGTGGGTGGTTGTGGAGGAGGTTGAAGATAATATGATTAAAAACAATTTTATCCCCCTTAATCATTACTTTTTAATTCCTTTAATTAAAACAAATTTATTTAGCCCCTTATATAAATGGAAAATGGTGGAGTTGGGTGGAGAAAGTACTCAATAACAAATGACATTAATATTTTTACTTTTTTTTAGGAAAATTGAACAAAAGTTCCCTCACATGACATACGCATGATCAAATTTCGTTAAATTTTTAACGTCGTTAGTGGTCCATGGGTCAAAGTGGGACTATAAGCAAATTAAAGTGTTACTCCGAGACAAAATTCGGTTGGGGTGCAAAATTGAATTGCATGAATACTTGGGGATAAACTTATTTTGGCATGGAAAATATTTATGCTGTCCAACTTTATGGACTTCAGATTTTGCAAACATGGATGGTAAACGAAATTGGAAATTCGTAAGAAATGACAGTTTTCTAAACAATAAATTTTTTTTTTTAATAAAATTTAATACTACCTTCGTCCCATTTTCAAGAGTCCTATTTTTTTTTTTTGATCCATCCCAAATTAAGAATCATATTTTGCTTTATTCTCAAAATGACAAATAATGAATGGAAAAATTCCCCTAGGGCCCCTCTGTCCAGATTTTTTTCCACTTAAAGAAAACTTTTTTGAAAATTCCAAATAAAGAGTTATCCCCAAATTCAAATTCCCCCTACACCCCTGGGCTCCCCCGCTCCCCCTCTTGACTTACGTCGTATTATTCCTGTCTTTCTTTGTCTAAAAACACACACAAGCTTCTTCTTTTCTCTCTCTCTCTAAAAACTTCTCCTTCTCTCTCTAAAAACACAGACTCTCTCTCTAAACCCACTGTAAATCCGGCCACCGTCCCACCCCCGATCCCATCAACAACCTTCTGGTTTTTTATCTTCTCCGGCCTAATCGCCTTTCACCATCCCACCGATCGACTTTTCCGTTGAGATCTGCGCAAACACTCTCCCCCGGCGTCCAGCTTCTTCGACGAAGCCCATTCTCCGGCGAGGCTCGTTCACCCAGACCTGGCCGGAAAGCTGTGAATCTGACCTCCTCGCATCACCGACAAGAAGATTTACATCATCAAACTGAACTGTGATGTCTAGAGAGAGAGAGAGAGAGAGAGAGAGAGAGAGAGAGAGAGAGAGAGAGAGTGATGAAGGTGGGGAATGGAGATTTCTAGTAGGCTCACAACAAATAAAAATGATATTGACGGTGGAGGGTTTGTGTGAATTTATTTGATGGGTTTTTATATGAAAAAATCACTTGATTTTATGGATTATAAAAATGCTTATAGGGAAAATGAACAAAAGCTCAGAGCTCAATTGTTGTCATTTAAATTAGGAGTTTTAATGATTTTTCAAATGTGATTTCAAAATTATTTTTTGGGGTTGAGGTGGCTACATCTTAGCTTCCTTGTTGGTTTTAACACGTAAGGTAATGTAATGGCTGAAGAATTTCTTACATGTATACAAAGACAGTGGGTTTATGCCCCAGCTTCTGGTGAGACCCATGAGTGTCAAGCTGAGGTGGATTTCATTTTAATTTGTATTTGAATGATATTAATTTGGTTTTCTGGGTCTGTTTGGTTGCATACTATGTGGGTAAGTCAATTTTTTTATTTTTTTTTTTTTGTGTGTGTGGGGGGTTGTAGAATATGTTAATGATTAGAAAGTATATCTATTCATATTCATATGAGTGTTACAAATCTTCTCTTTTGGTTATAAACCCATGAAGATATCTTTTGTTTTGCCAAATTGAATTCAAATTTGAAATCTTATATGTACTCATTTTTAATTTTTTTCTTTTTTTTTTTTTTTGCACAAAAATAGGTCTTATAACTAACTTATAAGACTTTTTAAAAAGTCTTATATGTTACTTATAAGACTTATTAAAAAGTCTTATAAGTTACTACTTATAAGACTTTTTTACAACACAGTTTCCAATGTTCAAATAGGTCTTATAACTAATTTATAAGACTTTTAAAAAGTCTTATAAGTTACTTATAAGACTTATTAAAAAGTCTTATAAGTTACTACTTATAAGACTTTTTACAACACAGCTCCCAATGTTCAAATTGGTCTTATAACTAACTTATAAGACTTTTTAAAAAGTCTTATATGTTATTTATAAGACTTATTAAAAAGTCTTATAAGTTACTACATATAAAACTTTTTACAACACAATTTTCAATGTTCAAATAGGTCTTATAACTAACTTATAAGACTTTTTAAAAAGTCTTATATGTTACTTATAAAAGTCTTATATGTTACTTATAAGACTTTTTAAAAAAGTTTTATATGTTACTTATAAGACTTTTTTTAAAAGTCTTATATGTTACTTATAAGACTTTTTAAAAAAGTCTTATAAGTTTATAAGTCAATTATAAGAGTAATTCGTTGTTATTATGAGAGTAATTCGTTGTTATTATGAGAGTAATTCGTTGTTATAAGACTTTTTGTACAAGTCTTTTAAAAAAGTCTTATTTATGTTATAAGACTTATTAAATATAAGACTATTTAAAAAGTCTTATAAGTTACTTATAAGACTTTTTAAAAAAGTCTTATAAGTTACTAGGTGGAGAGGGGTCATTTTTTTTATGGGCGGTCGCCCAATGTTGATGGGCGGTCGCCCAAACTAGGCGGAGGGGTGTCTGGGGAAATAGCGAAATGTTGTTTCTTAAATTGGGTTTAAATCTCGCCCAAGGGGCCCTAGAGGAAATGGGCCATAATGAATAGTGTTTTGAACATTTATATCTTTTATTTTCATAGAACTAAAAATAAATCAATACTTACTACACTACCTTTTATCCACTTGAATCATAAACAGTGTTTTAAACAATTATACCCCAACCCACTTGCCATTATTCACTAACTAGTAAATGCCCGTGTCCAAGGACACGGGGTTTTATTTTTTTTAATTTTTTTTTTAATTTAAAAAAAAAAAAATTTTAAGGGCAAAATGGGAAAGGGACAAATGTATGAAGGCAAAATGAAAAATTCGCCGCTTGGTACTGTTCGTTGTAATGAACAGCCAACCCATTAAAAATCTAACCCCAGTTATTTATTTAACAAACCATCCCCTCCCTCTGGACCTTTCCCAACCCAAATAAACCAAACCCACGTCTTCCCCTTTCTATTCCAGTTTAGCCGAACCTCTTCCCCATTCCCACCCTCCCCATTCTCTTCCTCTCCACCTCGCCCCCTTCCACCCCCACCACCACTACCCAGTTTTCTTTCCTCCACCACTACCCAGTTCTCTTTCCTCCACCTTCCCCTCCTTACCCTCCATGAATAGCTGCCCCAACCCGCATCTTCCCCCACCCCACCCGACAGCACCAATTGCCGGATCTTTTATATATATATATTCCATCTTCTTCCTCAGGTCAGGTAAGTTCCCTCTTCCTCTCTCTTTCCGTTTCTCTCTCTTGCCTTCTCTAGTGTAAACATGGCAGATTTGAAAATTAGGATTTCAATTTTAAAATTTTTTGATTTCCATGGTTTTTCGGAACACCATTGTTGCATATTTGTGTCCATATTCGTGTGTGTATTTAAAAAAAATAAAAAAATTTTAAGGGCAAAATAGGGAAGGGACAAATGTTTGAGGGCAAAATGAAAAATTCGCCGGTTGTAACTGTTCAAACAACTATTCATAAGGGGGCTCTAATTTATACTATAGATTTCTCAGTATTTCTTAATAAGCGTGTAAAGACTAGATAGGACTCTTGATCCGAGACGAAGGGAGTAGAATATTTATTTGGAATTTTGACTCAAAAGTTTCTTACAGGACAAATCAATTTCTCTCAAGTTACTTTAAATTGAAATGACCAAAAAATTCTTATCTAGTGATATATAATATTGCATGCTATTATATAGTAATTTAAAATTATAATATAATATTATTAAAATTGCTCCCACTATTGCCGACGGCTCCGTTCCAAATTTTGGATGATTCAATTATTTTTTTTTTTGGCGAAATAGAGGATCTCTCAATCGGGAAGAGTTCCTGCGGTATTATATTCAATTATGAAGTATTATACTCATATACTTCCTCCGTCTCACCTTACTTGACACTTATTTTCATTTTGGGCCGTTCCAGCTCACTTGACACTTCCCAAAATAGCCTACTTTTTATAATTTTATATTCGCTCTACCCCACCACTCATTCTCTCTCTTCATTTTCCACCACTCAATTTATTCAACCAACACTACTATTTACCCCACTCATTCTCTCTCTTCATTTTCTACCACACATTTCTTTTATTTTATTCTTTTTTCTTAGTTCTCGTGCCCACCTCAAGGGTGTCAAGTGAGGTGGGACGGAGGGAGTATACTCCCTCCGTCCCACCAAAACTGATACTTACCCTCCGTCCCACCAAAACTGATACTTATTTCCTTTTTAGTCCGTCCCACCAAAACTGATACTGTCCAAAATGGCAAAGGAATCTTCACTATTTACCCCACTCATTCTCTCTCCTATTTCACTTTTACACTCACAACATTCTCTCTCCTAACTATTTCTCCCACTCATTCTCTCTCCTATTTAATTCTTCATACTCACAACATTTTCTTTCACTTTTTTTCTCTTACTTTTCCTTAATCCGCGTGTCCAGAAATTTTGTCTCAGTTTTAATGGGACGGAGAGAGTATATAAATATAATACATTAATTTATAGAAATAATACAATGGATAAAGAAATTTCTCGAAAATTATGATAATTTTGTAAAACCGTTCGATCAATCTCCCTATTTATTTTAGATGCTACTCCCTCCGTCCCGATCGATTTAGGACTTTTTGCCATTTTGGGCGTCCCACCCGACTTAGGACGGTCCAAAATGGAAACCTTAAATCACTATTCTCTCCACTCATTCTCTCTCCTACATTATTTTAATACTCACAACACCATTATAATTTACTATTCCCTCCACTCATTCTCTCTCCTATTTTTAAATTACACTCACAACATTTACCTTTTCCTTAATCCCCATGCCATTTCAAAAAATCTTAAGTCGGCCGGGACGGAGGGAGTATATAATATTGCGTTTAATATAATATCTAGAGACGTTAATTTAAGACACGAATGAAGTGCGAAACACACATCGATAGGAATATTTGCACGATAAAAAATACTCCGGACAAAGTTGAGCTAATCTTGACTAATGTTTTTGCACCGACGCTAACGGGATCAAAACAAAGATAACGGAAAAAGGGATTACGCCAATTAACGCCGTTCAAACGGCTACTTTATTAAGTACTCAAGCAAAATTAACGGTCAACTGTCTTTCTTATTGTTATCTTGTCGGTAATTATTCAATGCATGTGCACCGCGCTTTCAGTACAACCCCCACACTACCAACCATTGGATTTGGCACCTTCACTAACTTCTTTTACGTCTAAAAATCTTCTCATCCTATCACACCCTCACTTGTGTACTTTCGACCACCGTTTTTATTTTTATTTTTATTTTTATTTTAAATTTATTATTTATATTGTATTCATGTTCCCGTTCTAAATAAATTATTTACTTGTGAGAGATTGAATTCGGACACCGAGCAATTTGATTTATTTACGATTGAATTGCACTTTCTTCAAATCTGAATTGAGATATTATCAGTTTCCTAATAAGAATTATATTTCTTAAAATACCAATTTCAGTTCAACTTTATGAAAGTTAGATAAGAAAAAATTTATGAACACTATTACTAATTCTTTTAGGACGGTAGGTACGTAGGTAGGTAGGTATTATTTCAATTAAACTTGTTGATGTATGTTTAAATGTATTTGTATTTGGAATCTAAATAACATGCATGGGTGTTTTAATAGGATCTTATAATATTGAAGGACAAGTGCACATGAATTTTTATTTTAACGATATAAATCGAGTTATAAACGTGGGTTATAATCGATCAAGACTCAATGGATTTGACCCAAAATATAATATATATAAGTCTCAAATACAATATAAGGGGTGAGTCTTCCCTACCTATTCTCGTCATGCCTACTCGTCATTTCCTAATATGTCGACCTATATATAGCATAGCGAACAATTACTAATGCACTGAATTCTTGTATGCCGACCTAGACACTTACTAATGCCAATAAAAAGGCACCTCTCGTATGCCGAGCAAGGCATCCGTAAAAGCCGATGCAGGCTTCAACAAAAGTCGAGAAGACCCTTGTCAGTCATCATCCAGGACAAGGAAACGGGATTCCCTATTCTCGGCTCTTCTCTTCCTCGGCACTCATTCATGCTGACCAAGCATCACATGCCGAGTAGCTTGCCTCCTAGGCATACGTATAGAAGACAATTACCTAATCATACTCAAATAAGGATTGCGGGTAGTTATAATCCAATTAGGATTATAACCTCATCTCACACGTTTTCCTATTCAAATATGGACTCTACATCCTACACCTATAAATACAAGCTATAATTCACATAATTTTGGTAATGTATCTTTTGACTCTAAACTCTTATCAATTTATTTCTCTGTCTAAACACAAATACTTACTCTCACGTTGGAGGGCCTTCGCCTGTGAAGCTCCGGCTTAGTTTAAGTATTTGTTCATCTTTTTCAGACTATTCAAACATCCATGATACAAACTGTCGCTGAATTTGGGCTGATCCGAACGTTTTTGACATTATTAGTTGTTTCCATTGCCGGGAAACGATTCGTATTATCTATTGAATAGCTTGAAAAATTATGCTTCATTTTTCTAATCCCAATGGAAGACGGACATACCGCAAGTATTACTCCTGATCCAGATAATATTCTTGTGGAGGAGACTCATTGCCATACTAAGACTTCTTTTTCTCTTGCTAATGGGAAACTGCCACCTACTCCACCATTGATTGATGGGCTACCACCCATAGGAATGAATCTGCGTTCTAGGGGACAGCCAGTAACCGAGGTAATGCTGCTAAATCCTACTCGTCGTCGGCGTTGATGAAGGCCTGCTGGCAGTAAGACGGGGAGGAATGCCGCCCAAGGGGGCACTGGGGTTTCCCCCCACAAGTTGATCGCATAACTCTCTTGCATCAACAGATGAAAACTCTGCAACGCATTTTTGAAACACAAAATGCCTTGCTACAATTGGATCCTAGGGACTCCCTGGCTGAATTCATGAGGCCTACAAGGACCAGAATTCCCTTGGAGGGGAAAGTCATGTTGACATGTGTGGTAGTCGGGGGAATAGAGAAAATCTTCCTCCTGACCAACATCCCTCTCATCATGAGACTGCCGGTAAATCAAAGCAAAACCTCCAAGATGTCTCTGCTCGTCATAAGACAGCTGGGCATGGTAACACAAGAAACGAGGCAGACTTCAGAAGTCAGTTGAACCACCAAAGGAAGCAGGAGGTTAATTCTGCAGACTTGAGAGCAAGGCTCAGTCATGCAAGGAATCCTGCATGATGAGCCTGCTCGACCTAGAAGCCCTCCTCGGCATAATCCCTCTCCTTGGCGTAGGAATCCTGCTCGACTTAGGAGCCCTCCTCGTCACAGGTCTCCTCCCCATCCAGAAATGGCACCTATAAGGGACAGAGCACCATCTGGATATGAGGACAATCATCAGGAACATCAGAAACACAATAGATTGAATGGGCACAAAAAGAAAGAAATGACCCACCGTAGTTCTCATTTTAGCTTGAGGATCGATGCAAGAGATATTCTCCTCTTGAAAAAGAGACTAGATGAAATGGAAATAGGGAGAAAGGAAGTGGATGATGATGATGATACCAGTGTCACTCGTTCTTTCTCCCAGCGGATTAATGATCTACTCCTAATCCTACTCTTAAAATCCCAAGTTTTGAAAAATATGCGGGAACCACAGATGCACGGTACCATGTGCAAAGTTTTGAATCCACCATGGCCCTACTCACCAAGGAATATGATATTATCTGCAAGGCTTTCACGAGTACCTTCTCCGGAACAACTTTGTCATGGTTCCGTGAGCAAAAGAAGGAAAGTATCGATAGCTGAAAAATCATGAGAAGTAGGTTCCTGGACCACTTTGCTAGAGCGGGAAAGAGAAAGAAAAGATTGACAGACCTTGCTAATATTGAGCAAGGGAAGAATGAAACAACTCTAAGTTATTACAATCGATTCAGAGTCATGGCTGACTAGGTAGAGGAAAGCCTAAATGACCGGGAGGTGATTATTTGCTTTAACTCCGGACTGAGATTCCGAAAATTAATCTATGAACTCTCTGCCAGGGCGTATAAGTCAAAATCTGATCTATATAATGTGGCTTACGCCATAGCTATGCCAGAAGAGAAAAGTAAGAAGAGGTCTGAAAAATCAGACGCAGCTGGAACCAACCAGGCTTCGAATGTAAGTAGCTACAAGGGGAAGAATAGAACTCGGGCTACTGAAAAAGCTGAGGTTTTTACCCCTCACCAAACCTATAACGGAGAACATGCAATTGGTGAATCTACCGAGTCCCCAACAACTTGATGAAAGAATAAAGTACACCCGTAACAGCTCCAAGTATTGTGCCTTCCACAAGGACCACGGACACGACATGGAGAATTGCATCTCCCTCAAGAGAATGATCCAGAGATGGGTAGACGAGGGAAAACTTGATCGTTATGTCATGAGAAATGATAACAAGCGAAAAAGAAAAGATGACGATGACAATGACAAAGATGACGAAGGGGGAGACATGCCTCCTAGAGCTAAACTCCATGTTATAAGGGAGGATATTGTTTTCAACAAAAAATTGAAAGACCAGATCCATTAGCTGAGTAAAGTCTATCACATCCCCGTCTGGATCTACAAGTAGGAGGAAGTTATCAGATTCTCCGCTAATGAGCTAGCTGGAAGTCGCGCGGCTCGTGAAAAAACTTTGGTGATTAAAGGAAGAATTGATAACTGTGAAACTGAAAGGCTCCTTATAGACTAGAGGGCCTACAGTGACATTCTATATTATTCCACCTTCCAGAAATTGAATCTGAAAGATAGCATGCTGGAGCCATACTCTGAAAGAATAGAAGGCTTCACCAACCACAAAGTCAGCGTCATGGAGACAATTGACTTATTACTGGATCCTGGGTCAGTAGAAACCATCACTACGTCTATAAGCCCCTCGTTTTCACCTGTATTTCGACCTCTCAGGGCGGACAACCCCGAGTGAGGGTCCTATAGGGCAAGCGATTTCCACCGATCAAAAAGAGAAACGAGCCTAAGGACCGAGCCTGTCATGTACCTTTCAATGCTTCCGCCATGTGAATAGTGAACAAAGCCAATATCCATAAGTCAAGATCGGGTCAAAAATTTGGCATGACCTTTCTTTGTCTTGCTTTCGCAAGGGATCTTTGACTTTAGGTTTTGACTAGGTCATATTCTCATGGATGACGCATTAAAGGCTGGATGACATGGTGTCACATTTGGCGTTGACGTATATCCAATATAGGTCCGTGTCTGAGTTAACACTATAAGTGAAGATCGGGTCAACAGATGATTCTGCCGAGCTTGCTTGCTCAAGTGACCTTTGACTTTAAGGTTTTAACTTAGAAAATGACCGATATGGGATATCCATCTAGGCTTTATGACATGGACTGGGTTAAAAACCAACCAAGTCTGGACAGAATGTGACGCAAATAGTGCATGGTTGACACTGGCGAGGATGAGAAGTTTGGACTGATCCCGTGCGCGCAAGAGAGGCATAGGAACACCAATCGAACTGCAACTAAGACCATTCCGGGTTTAGGGTTGTAATGTGCAAGTGTACAGGACAAGAGTGCGCGTAGTGTGCGATCACTAAAATTCTTTTTCTGAGTAAAACAGGAGTTTTTGCAGAATGTGTCTTAAAAGCATGTACATAGATATATTATGATGCTTTTTTTTTGAATAAGCAAGACAAAAAGTAAAACACATACATACACACACAATAGTCAAAGAAAGGGTAAAACGAAAGTTTGACCCTCATCATGTTTTAAAAATCTTTTTAAAAGTTTTTTTTTCAGTTTTAAAATAAACTGTCCCCAGCAGAGTCGTCAACTGAAATTATCCGATCCGGAAAGAGTTTGTTTTGCTTCATGGATTGGACGGATGAATTTCTTTAAAAAAGATAGAGTCACCACGCCATTTTGATTATGCCCAAAACATTGAAAAAAATACTTTTTTGTGAGAGATTTTGAGTTCGGAGGTCAGGTTACGCCTCGGGAAGAGAATTTTGAGCTCACCCGACGCGCCTCATATACATGAGTCTTTCTAAACCTTTCTTTGAAAATTGTGTCTCTGTGTGTGTGTTTGTGTATTTTTAAGAAATAAAATGCACTTGAAAATAAATAAATGTCTACATTTTAAACGATGTATTTAAACAGTAATGTTTAAATATTCGAAAATTAAAGCAGTTTATTTAAAGTTCGGAAGGAGATCTCACCAGTGTTGGTTTGTTTCTATCTTTCTTGGGGAAATCAGGTTGATTTGGAATGATTTAAAGAGGAGAGAAATTATGCACTCACTCGGGCATAACCTCTCCTAATTAACCCTTGTTTTACACTAGCTAGACTCACGAATTTTGATCGCCTTTTGAGTCGTTTTTGGGTGTATGGAGTTTTGTGAGTTGGTGTGGGTTGATTGAGGATGAATAGGGTTTATGGGACGTCGGGAGGTCGATCGAGACAGAGCTGGGATGGACCGGGATTGCCTCGGGATGACCCGGGACGCCTCGGGATGCCTCGAAATGCCTCAAAATGGCTGAAAACTTCTATGGGATGAAAGGGAAGGGCTGAAGAAGGCTTTTGTTGATGATAAATGAGCTGAGGGAGGCTGGTATTTATAGGCTCAGAAACTGGACAAACCTGTCCGTACGGATTGGTCTTGCTTTGCAAGGTGGTCGATACAGATTCGACATTAATCGGTCATTGCCTGGCTTTCGGGATTTTGGGGATTTTTACGTGTCGAAAAACAGGTTCGTACGGACCAACCATGCAGCAAGGAGGTCCGTACGGATTGGATTTGATCTATCCTTTCCTGGATTTGGGAGATTTTGGCGTGTTGGCCTTAATTTACACATACTCCCTCCGTCTCATAATAGCTTACTCATTTACTGTTGAGAATGGAAAATAAGGAATAATGTTATTAAAGTAGAAGTTGTGAGTGGATAGGAGAGAGAATGAGTGGAGAGGATAGTAATGTTGTGAGTATGACAAGTGGGTCCCATGAATAAAGAAGTATTATAAAGTTTCCTTTTTAGGAAAGTGGGACTTTAAAGTGGGACGCCCAAAATAGCAAAATGGGTAAGGCAATATGGGACGGAGGGAGTATATCCATAGGGATCACTCAAGGATCTATCAGTTTTTCAGAGATTTTATTACCATTGAATAGTACTCATCGAGAGCTTTCCAACCATATATGACACGTCTCAATCGGAGTCCGTATGAAGATGACCTTCGAAAGTTCGCCCTTGGTCTTTGTTACTTTTGGTGTGTGTCATTCCTGAAGAATCCTTCTGATATGCACAAAAGGTCCTTCCTTAGTTTGTTTGGACAATTTGACCCTTGAAAAGTCATGGGACTTTGGGATTACGGTGAGGAGAACCCTTAGTTTTTTTTCCGTATGCTTGGATGGAGAGCGGTCCGGATTGGGATACTTACAGCACGGTACGTTATGATTTAACGATTTTTTCTAACATTTTTATCAAAAAATCCTAATCTGAAAAACTTTGATAAGTTTGGATTATAAATTGACAAAATTGAAACATAATACCCCAATTGACACATTTTCCTTAAACAATAAATCTAAATTTGTCATTTGCCAAAAAAAATAAAAAAAATAATTATGAAACGTGTACTCATAGCCACAAGGTTAAAGCATGCTATCCACTAAACAAGACTAGGGATGGCAATTTTATCGAACCCGAACTGTACCGAAGGCGATTCAATTCGAAAAATTTGAATATGATTTCAATTTTTATGACCCGAACATATTTGAATCGGGTTCGGAACCACTGCTGATCCGATCCGAGACCCGACCCGATGCCAAATTACCTATGTATATAACTAAAAATTAGAAATTAGGGTTATATATATATCATCTCTTTCTCTCTCTATCCGCTAAAGCGCCTCTCTTTCTCTCTCTCTCTCTCTATCCGCTCTCTCTCTCTCTCTGCTATTTCTCTCTCTCTCACTGCTCGTCTCTCTCCGCCCTCGTCTCTCTCTCCGCCCTCGTCTCTCATCTCAGCAGTAGGCTCTTCGTGGCTGTTTGAAGGAGGCAAGACCGCAAGAAGAGTCTGAATTGGTAGCAATCGGCGTCGGAATTTGTATAAGGTGAGTCGATTTTTCTATCATTTTAGCTCAACTATATTTGTTTCTGTCTACTCATTTAGTTTTGTTCATTACGATTGTGCTTAAGAAGCCAATTTTTGGCATACTGTATAGCTCAACTATGTTTGTTTCTGTCAACTCATCTTATTTCTGATTTTTCTATCATTTTATTTCTGAGTTGATTTTTCGGATCAGATCGGGACTCGAATCAAACCCCTTCGAACCGGATTCGATAAAGGGTTTGTGCTGTTCGGATCAGCATTGATCCGATCCGAACCCAACCCGTTGTCATCCCTAAACAAACAAGACACATATGTTTAGTAAATGATCGCACTTCCATACTTTTAACTTGTCTTGTATCTGCCATTGTCAACAGGTACCATCTCCAGCTCGACCCTATACGTCACTGATAAATTACATTTATCGTCTTTAAATATATGCCCAAATTTATTTTAATGTATACTAAAAAATGTGATTTTTTTTATATATCTTAATGACAAATATGTATATCTATTCTTTTTATTTAGTTTCACGATAAGACAAAAAATATTTATTTTGAAAGAACAAAATTCTTAAATTTATACATTTGTAACAAAAAAACTTTAGTTCTGATGGTATATGGCATTAGCTTCCATAGTGCAAGTTGGGAGTTCAAAACCTGTTACATGCATGTACTAGTCTATATAAAGTTGAATTTTTTCTCAAATAATACCTTTTTACTTTTTTAATTCTCAAAATAACTTACTGTTCAAAGTTTTGTCCAAAATGTCTTTTTTTTTTGAAACTCGCTACACCGTGTAGCGAGTTTGACTTGGGCTGGTCGGCTCATTTCTGGCAGTGTAGCGAGTTATGTGTAATTAAGACGGACAGTTACGAATTTAATTAGGGCTATTAATTAACCAAAACTCGCTACACGGTATAGCGAGTTTGATCAGCCCAAGTCAAACTCGCTACACGGTGTAGCGAGTTTCAAAAAAAGAGTCATTTTGGACAAAACTTTGAACAGTAAGTCATTTTGAAAATTAAAAAAAGTAAAAAGATATTATTTGAGAAAAAATTCATGGATAGGTAGTATGATATAGCATAAGGACATTTTATCTATCATTAATAAAATAAAAAACTCAATATTTGAAAAAAAAAAAAGAATTTAAACATTCATAATAAAAAAAAAAAAAAAGGACGAGAGTATCATTGGAAGAGAATGCGAAACAATTCCGAATTCCTACATTTTATTTTATTTTTTGGTGAAACCAAATTCCTACATTACCCTTGTGGTTCTCTCTGTATTGTGGAGTATTATGGGATTTCGAACCGTTATAACATTATAACGGGAAGTTAGCTTCAACGGCCTGACCTTAACTTTTTATGTTATCATGTAAAATAGGACAAAATGATGGAGACAACAAAGAAAGATCGTGACAGAGCTGGCATTATGTAAGGCATGTCAAAGCCTCTTCTATCATGCTACCTCAATCTCATAATAATAATGTCCATAAATTTAAAATGTACGAAAAATTCGGAACATAATCAAATCAAAGGTACTATTATAAGTGAAAAAGTAATTATAAATATGAAAAATGTGATAAAATTGCTAGTGGAACCCACAATTTAGGGGTCATTTCCCTCTTTTACGGATTAAAAACTGAAATAAGTACTCCCTCCGTTCCGTAGAACTTTACTCCTTTACTGTTGAGAACGGAAAATAAGAAATAATGTTATTAAAGTAGGTATTGTGAGTGGGAGGAGAGAGAATGAGTGGAGAGAATAGTAAATTTGAAAAGTGTTGTGAGTATGACAAGTGGGTCCCATGAATAAAGAAATATTAAAAAATTTCTTTTTTAGGAAAGTAGAACTTTAAAGTGGGACGCCCAAAATAGTAAAAGGGGTAAAATTTTATGGGACAAAGGGAGTACTCCCTCCGTCCCGGCGAAAGAGCCACAAAATTTGTCCGGCACGCAAAATAAGAAATGTGATGTAGGAAAGAGAAAAAGTTTAAATGTTGTGAGTATGAAAAATTAAATAGGAGAGAGAATGAGTGGGAGGTGATGTAAGAAAGAGAATGTTGTGAGTGTAAAAGTAAAGTAGGTGAGAGAATGAGTGGAGAGAATAGTGATTTAAGGTTTCCTTTTTGGGAAAGTGGCTTTTTAAATGGGACGCCTAAAAAGGAAATAAATGAATCTTTCGCTGGGACGGAGAGAGTATTGTTTATTTGGAATCATATTTTGAACCTAAATATGAGTGGCGAATTAACGGTCAAACGAGTGGGCCAGGGGAAGGAATAAAGTGGGCCCCGCCGGCCATTGCTTTTACCGGATTTTCTCTATTTTCCAATTACTAACGAACTTCCATCCTTCCCGCCATTAAGACTAGAATTATTTGGTGAAAAGAAAAGGGAGCATTATGATGTTAGGGAAAAAAAGTAATACTCCCAACCCAACGTACCAAAATAATTGTACTTCTGACATTTTACATACACATTAATTAAGAAAAGCATTTAATACATACTAAATATACTAAACTATTTTTTAAATATTTTAAATATCTAAAAAATTAAATATTTTTACAATAACAGCTATCTAATTATAAATAAGAATATTTCAAACAAATATTTTAGGACAGAAGGAGCTAAAACCACATCGTGTTTATTTTAAGATAAAGTAGCTAATAATTAGTACTCTCACTAGAAAATAAATAAAATTTTATTTTTGTGTCCTATTTAAATATTTAAAAAGGACACTCTCAATGAATTTTTTTAATATTTTTTTTTATTTATTTGATTCACATGTAATACTAACAATAATTATTCACTAATTATTATCTACCCACTATCTCTTTTCTATCACATTTTTTATACTCAAAACACTTACTTCACTATATAAATAATAATTTTCATGTAATTCTTATTTTGTGTATTATCAAATAAATGAGGCGGAGTGAGTATTACATGATACTAGATTGACTCCCGTGCGATGCACGGGGCATTATTACTGTATATTCAAAAGACAAAAATTGAGCTAAAATAAATCAAAAAATAATTCGTTTATACATTATGAAATAATTTCGTAAAGACTACATTGTCAAAACATAAAAATTAGGAAACAATAAGTTATTGAAATTAATAAAAAAAAATGTGAAGATTGGAAATCTAGTTAAAAAAAAATGATATTTTATTTCTTTTTGATAAACAAAATTTTTTAAATAAAAACAAAAGATTTGTTCATACCAAAAGAATAGTATAATTATCTAATAAAAATTAATGTCATTCTTTTTCAAATGAAAACTTTCCATTAACTCATGCTCGTATATCAAAAAAATTATGGCATATTTATTTATATTAACTCATTATGAACATAATTGTGATATTTATTTTCAATGTAACTTATTTAATTTTTAGGAGGAAAATAAAAATCCTAAAAATACTAACAATTTCGTTAAATGAAAAGAAATTTCCCCAAACCTCCCACTTCCTAATCAAACCCAACCCACTTCTTCCTCTCTCTCTTTTAAAATACAAATTTATACTACCGTTATTTCTTATAATATTGACATACACTTCAATCACAATTTTAAAAAAGATGACCATCTTTGCCGATATTCGTCTTTCTTAATACACAATATTTTGAGACAAATAGAAACATTGACAAATTTATTAATACTTTATTTACTATGCTTTAAAGAATTTTTTTTAAAAAAAATTAAATAAATTATTTGATACATCGAACTAAAGTAAACACAATAACCATATTACCCCATCTCACTTATTAAATAGAAACCAAAACCCACATTCATTACAAAATTCCAAATTCAACACCATTCCAAGTTCCAACCACTTTCAATTTATTTTATTTTATATTCTTTATTTTTATGATCAGTAAAATTATTATTATTATTATTATTATTATTATTATTATTATTATTATTATTATTATTATTATTATTATTATTATTATTATTATTCTCGATATTCGTCTTTTTTAATACTTTATTTACTATGCTTCAATTTTTTTAAATAAAATAAATAAACTGTTTGATGTATCGAACTAAAATAAACTCAATAACCATATTACCCCTTCCAACTCATTCTCCTATACCCCATCACTTTTTTTTTATATATTTATTTTTATAATTAGTCAAATTATTAATATTATCATTATCATTTATAATAAAAAAAAACTTCACACTTAATTAATTTTGACTAAAAACATATTGAAAAATTAACAAATTATAATTAAGAAATTTATATTAATTTTTTTTCTGTATCCAAATCAAATGAAAATAGTCTCTATTTGAAGAGAAAAAGAAATTATGAATTTTGGTGAAAAAAAAATAATAAAAGAAATTAATTTATTATAAAACATTTTAGGTAAAAGAAATGGGTGAAAAATAAAAAACCTAAATCCAACCAGCCAATAGGAGCATGCCAAGCGTCCAAACAAAAAAAAAATCACCTTCCTTCTTCACTTCCTTAAAGACTACATTGTCAGTACATGAAAATTAGAAAATAATAAAATAGAAATAAAACAAAAAACATAAGAAATATGCATATGTCTATATACAGTTATGTAGTATTTTATCATTTAAAAAAATAAATAAAACACACGAACATGTTTATTACATACGAATTAAGTTATTGAAATTAGTAAAAAAAGGTGAAGATTATAAATCTAGTTAAAAAAAGTTGATATTTTCTTTCATTTTGATAAAGAGAATTTTTTAAATAAGAACAAAAGATTTGTTCATACCAAAAGAATAGTATAGTTATCTAATAAAATTTAATATCATTCTTTTCAAATATATTAATACTTTATTTACAATGTTTCAAATATTTTTTTTTTAAAATATTAAATAAATTGTTTGATATATCGAACTAAAATAAACACAATAACTATATTACCCCATCTCACTTACTCCCGCGCGATGCACGGGGCGTTACTTTTAAAATAGAAGATCAACATTGGGTAAATATCTACCTTGAATTTTATAAATATTCACAGCGTAAGATTAAAAAAGTAATACAAATATAGTAAAATGGAAAATATATTATCGTACAATTTAAAATATTTATTACAGAAAATTATAGATATCGAACTATGCTTCAAAGAATTTTTTTTTAAGTAATTAAATAAATTGGTTGATATATCAAAATAAAATAAACCCAATAACCATATTACCCCATCCCACTTATTAAATTGAAACCCAAACCCACATTCATCACACTCCCATATATATATATATATATATATATATATATATAGAGATTATTATTATATTAAATAACCCGATACACTTTAAAAATAAACAACGATTTTGTTTAAAAAAATTTAAATATGCCACAGAGGTAAATGTCGGAATTGCCCTTAAATGAACGGTTGACACATGTCAAAAATGAAAAAAAAATTCCTCCTGCGTACACGCGCCACTGTCGACGCGTGAACGGAACGCGTCATTTGTAGAACAATCACAGCCTGCCACTTATATTAAATAGAAACTCAAACCCACATTCATCACACTCCGTCATATATATACTCCCTCCGTCCCGCTAATATCCGCACTAACACTGTTTGCGCGGGAATTAAGGAATATTATATTTTAATAAAATGTTGTGAGTGTAAAAGTAAAGTAGGAGAGAGAATGAGTGGAGGGTGTAATAAATTATAATGGTGTTGTGAGTATTAAAATAATGTAGGAGAGAGAATGAGTGGGGTTGGGTGAATATTTTATTAATATAAAGTTTCCTTTTTGGGAGTGTGCGGATATTAGCGGGACGCCCAAAAAGAAAAGTGTGCGAATATTAGCGGGACGGAGGGAGTATATATATATATATATATATATATATATATATATATATATATATAGAGAGAGAGAGAGAGAGAGAGAGAGAGAGAGAGAGAGAGAGAGAGAGAGAGAGAGAGAGAGAGAGAGAGAGAGAGAGAGAGAGAGAGAGAGAGAGAGAGATATTAAATAATCATATATACTTTATAAATACACAATGATTTTGTTTATACATATTCAAAATCATTCCAACTCATCATCCTATACCTCATCACTTTTATTTTATTTTATATATATTTTTTTGAGTAAAATTATTGTTATTATTATTATTATTATTATTATTATTATTACTATTATTATTATTATTATTATTATTATTATTATTATTATTATTAAAACATTTTACTACACACTTAATTAATTTTCACTAAAAAGAAATTGAACAATTAGTAAAGCATAATTAACAAATTGATATTTAAATCAGATGATTTTTTTTCTTTATCCAAATCAAATGAAAGAAGTCTCTATTTAAAGAGAAAATAATTATGAATTTTGGTGTAAAAAAAAAAAACAATATTAATTTAAAAAAGATGATTTTTTTAATTATCATTCATAATTAAAAAAATTACTTCACACTTACTTAATTTTCTCTAAATAGAAATTGAAAAATTAGGATATGATAATTAACAAATTTATATTTAAAAAAGAGGTTTTTTTCCTTTGTCCAAATCAAATGAAAGAAGTCGCTATTTAAAGAGAAAAAAATATTATGATTTTTGGTGAAAAAAAATAAAAAATATAATTTTAAAAAGAGGATTTTTTTTACTATCATTTATAATTAAAAAAAAATTACTTGACACCTTATTATTATTATTATTATTATTATTATTATTATTATTATTATTATTATTATTATTATTATTAAAACATTTTACTACACACTTAATTAATTTTCACTAAAAAGAAATTGAACAATTAGTAAAGCATAATTAACAAATTGATATTTAAATCAGATGATTTGATTTCTTTATCCAAATCAAATGAATGAAGTCTCTATTTAAAGAGAAAATAATTATGAATTTTGGTGTAAAAAAATAAAACAATATTAATTTAAAAAAGATGATTTTTTTTATTATCATTCATAATAAAAAAAAATTACTTCACACTTACTTAATTTTCTCTAAATAGAAATTGAAAAATTAGGAAATGATAATTAACAAATTTATATTTAAAAAAGAGGTTTTTTTCCTTTGTCCAAATCAAATGAAAGAAGTCGCTATTTAAAGAGAAAAAAATATTATGATTTTTGGTGAAAAAAAAATAAAAAAATAAATTTTAAAAAGAGGATTTTTTTTACTATCATTTATAATTAAAAAAATTACTTGACATTAAATTTCACTAAAAAGAAATGAAAAAAATTAGTAAATGGTAATTAATAAATTTATATTTAAAAAAGAGAATTTTTTTTTTGTCCAAATCAAATGAAAGAAGTATCATTTTAAAGAGGGAAAAAATTATGAATTTTGGTGCAAAAAAAAAATTAAAAAAAAATTAATTTAATATATAAAAATTGAGGTCAAAGAAATGGGGTAATTTTTTTTTTAGAAATCCTTCAGCCAATCAAATGGTGCCACATGTCAAAATTAAAAAAAAAAAAAAAAAGGAAAATCAGCATATCATATGACGTGCCCTTGTCGGCGCGTGCACTTCACGTGCCAAGAAAAAGACGAAAGTGCCCATCTCCAGGTACGCGACACGTGTCCAAATTGATTTAAAAAAAAAAAAATTCTCCCAATCAGAGACTGCCACGTCGCCTTTTCTCCTTTATATTGCAAAATGCCACGGCGTGAAAAAGACTAAAATGCCCCTCAAACCCCCATCAATTACCAAGATCTTGTTATTATATATATATAGATATAGATTTCTCGTGGCACCTGATGCATTTTTTAAGTTTGCACTCATGCCCACTTCATCATCATCACTAGGGTGTCAGCGGTTCGGTTCAAATCGCGATTTGAGACCGAATCGAACCAAACCATGTGGTTTGGTTTGGTTTTTAACAATCAACGGTTCAGCTCGGTTCAAAAAATTTATAAACCATGCGGTTCGATTTGGTTTGCGGTCTGACTACTCCAAACCGAACCAAACCGAACCAAACCGAGCTGAACCGCCAAACCGAACCGCCAAACCGGACCACCGAGCTGAACCGCCGAGCTGAACCGCCGAGCTAAACTGTCGAGCTGAACCGCCGAGCTGAACCGCCAAACCATTGAATTTTAATCGTTGATTATATTTGATTTATTTTCCACCGTTAGATTTTTCAAAACCTAATCTAAATACCCTATCCCCTTTCCTTTTTCATTTCATATTTTCATTCCTCCAGTTCCAACGCCAAACCAGTAACCACGGCGCTTTCCCTCTCTGCTGCTCTGCGCCATTTCCATTTTCCATCAACGCCATTTCTAGTTCCATTTCCATCAACGGCATTTTCTCACTCTTCCTTCGCCTCACTCCCTTTTCCTTTCTTTCTCACTCTTAGTCTTCGTCTTCCTTCGAAACCTTAACCCACCTCACTCCCAGTTCCAACGCTAACCCGCCTCCCTTTTCCTTTGCCTCACTCCCAGTTCCAATGCTACCAACGCAGCGAGGTGGCGCCTTTCTCACTCTTCGTCTTACTTCGAAACCCTAACCCGCCTCACCAATTTCCGGCTATTGAAAGGTAATTTATGAAATTTCTATACAAAATTAAGCTCTCTCAGACCTCTTTCTATTACATATTGTAATTTATAGTATTCTGCAGTTCATTAAGAAATTTATCATACGCACTGGACTATGCAATTTTCCTAATGAATTTTGAATGATAATTTGTGTAGATGTGCAACCTGTTGGATTGAATAAGGATGTGTTTGGTAGTGCTCATAGGAGTGCAGTTGCTTTTGGCCAGAATAAAGCTCACATTCAACTTCAAGGTACTTTACATTTTGTTTGGTCTTATTTAATAGAGTAACTTGTTATAACCCAGAAGAAATCTATATGCTTTCTGCTTCCTGACTTGTTCTGATCGTTTGACATGCTATGAATTCAGGCCAGGTGGTTGGGTGGATCATATGTTAGTAATGCTGTAGAACCATTGAGTGGAGAACTGAGAATCCCCTTGGCAGATGGTGCCAAGTTCAACCTTCATATGTTAAAGGTCTTTCTTAAGAAGTCAATAACTCCTTACTATTTGATATTCTCTTCTTTCTGCAAACTTTAATCTGACCTTACATATGCAGAAAGCAAATAGAGAATTCACAACCGCTCTTCTCTCTTTGATTCACAATCTCCAAAATGCAATGTCTTATCAAGACTTGTCTGCAAGTAAGCACAATCATGCGGAATTATTGACAGGAAGATTTGATGAAATTAAGGTGATAAAATTAAGCTATTTGTTTCCTTTATCAAGTTGGATTATTTTCTGATTTTAGAACCTGTAATGACAGTGCTTGTGTTCTTGTTTGTGGTCTAGACCGCGATCTAGACCGCAGTTCGGACCGCGGTTTGAACCGCTTAATGAAATCGCGGTTTGAGACCGAACCGAACCAAACCGAGGTGGTTTGGTTCGGTTCGATTTGAAATTTTTCGTGGTTCGATTTGGTTTGAGATTTCTCCAAACCGAGTACTAGCGGTTTGGTCTCTAAATTTGTCCAAACCGAACCAAACCGAACCATTTACACCCCTAATCATCACTGGATTTAACCTTACACCCTTAATCAATTACTCCCTACGTCTCAAAATATTTGTCCCATTTGACTTTTTTGTTGAACTTTGACCATAAATTTATGAGAGATTAATCATGTTCATGAAATTTTAAAAATTGTTGTTGATAATATTATTAATGGTGAATCAATAGGAATTTTTAGAATTTCATGAACATAATTAAATTGTCATATATTTGTGGTCAAAGTTCAACAAAAAAGTCAAATGGGACAAATATTTTGAGACGAAGGGAGTATTTTTTCTTTTAATATATATTTTTTTTATCAATGAGGCATGTAATTAAATTAAAGATGCCAATCCCAAATTCACAAATACAATTTTCTTAGCGTTTCTCTTCAAGTGTTGTAACTAAAATAAGAGTGTGTGACCAAAGTGGCCTTGGCCCAGTGGTATGTTGGTGACTTTTCGAAGGGGAGGTCACCGGTTCGATTCTCCTCAAGGGGAATTTCTGTGATTTAATTCCTACCTTGGGTTTCAGGGTCCTTTGGAGCCCCCCGGGGCATATCCGTGAAGTTAATGAAGCAACATTGCTGGGCTTGTATCCTCAGTGTGGGGAGTTCGAATCTTGGCGTATGGAATGAACAGCCAATCGGTGTTGTAAGAGTGATGCAATTGCCTCGCAGAGCAAATGAGCAAACCAATCGGGTGATGTAAGAGTGATGTAAATGCCTTGTAGGAGGGCTCCCTTGGGGCTTTGGAGTATAAGGGGTACTGCCACCCTGGCTGCATAGGACACATCCCGCGATTTACCTTCGCCAGCATACTGAGAGGCCGGTACCTGATGGTCCAGAATTAATCCGACAAAGCTGGAAACCTGGGTATAAAAAAAAAAAATAAGAGTGTGTGATTGTACTAAAAATATTGGCATGGATTTCCTTTAGACAAAAACTCATGTGAGAACATGAATATCCGTCTCATTCATGAGACGGGTCGGATTCATGACCCGCGCCAAGGTGTATCAGCGCTCGCCCAAGTCATTTCATGCCTTGATTCAGTCCAGCCAACAGCCTTGTGAAAAGTAATAGTTACTATAACATAATGTAATAATTGTATGCATATAAAGTAATAGTTTGTATACATTAAAGTAATACATATATACAGAAAAATAATACACATCTCGTGTGAGTTCACACGAGATGTGTCTCGTGTAAACTCACACGAGATATGTCTCGTGTAAACTCACACGAGATGTGTTCGGGCTTCGAGTCATTCCGACCCGTCTCATTCATGAGACGGGTATAGTTGTTTTCATGGAAGACCAGCTCTTTCCTTTATACATAAAAGAGGAAAAAGATGATTACATGTAAACTGCGCAGTAAAATCACGTGGGGTAGATTTGGAGTTGACTAAATGTAGTGACAGCTATAAGACCAATAACAAGTAAAGTTCTTTTCATAGTCTATTTTTGTCGGATCTCATTTTTCATTTAAATTAATAAAGCAAGTAAAAACTTTAAAATTAAACAGTCAAAAAAGAAAAGTAAAAAATTTAAATTGTGTGACGGAGGAAGTATTTTTTTTAGCAATTTATTAAAATAATAAAATAACTTTTCAAGTTTTTTATAAATTCCATACTCTCTCCGTTATATAGTAATATGCAAAAAGTCTCATTTTAAATGTCTCTAAGTAATCAATAACAAAATTGAAATAAGACTCATTGATCATACTAACAATAATTACACATTTATCTCACTTTTTTTCTCATATCCAATTATCTACATTCAAACAAAGTTCATCACTTTTTTTTTTAACTTTTTCTTAATTATTGTGTCAAATTAATTTGTGTATGTTAATATGAAATACAGGGAGTATAAAATAAGAAGAATGAATGGTTTATTTAAAAAGTTGATAACATTAATGATAAATCAGGGGAGAGCTACAATATAACGATTTTTATGAAATAATTACATTTTAAAAAAAATAATTACCAAAATAATTCACCTTTGAAACTATTTTTCAAAATGATCACTTTTTGAAACTTGCTACATTGTGTAGCGGTTTTAACATTTGACCGTTGAAACTCGCTACACCATGTAGCGAGTTTAGTGTAACATGTATAAACCGTTTGAATTAATTAACTGTAATTAACAAAGTGAAACTCGATACACCATGTATCGAGTTTAGGCGTACACAGAACTCGCTACATGGTATACCGATTTAGAAAGACCAATTTCCAGTAGATAAGGTTTGAAGATCCAGATCCATTCTCATTCTCATATCATCTCATATCCTCTCATACTTACTTTCAAAAAAAAAAACAAATCTTCACATCATTTAATTTCAAAATCGTTGAATACCAAGAATTAAGGTAAATTAACAACATGTTAATCATTGTTTTCACTTGTGTTTAGATATATAAATTAAATTTTTTATTGTGTTTTAGTATATTATAGATATAAATGTTAGGGCTTTGTTATATAGGTTTTAACACTTTGATTTCGTAATGTAGGGTTAAAGATGAACGGTGGTTCAATCATTTTCATGTGCTATTGGGGAGGTGATGATAAACAACCATTTCATGGTCCTCGTTTTCAAAAAGGACCAAAATTTACAATTAGGGCTAATTGTCGATGGAGATACAATGAGTTGATTGATAAATTATATAAAAAGATGGGATTAGATCGGTCATAATATGATTTGGAAGTCATTTATAGATGTCCTCATACTTTTGAAAGCGGGATTGGTGAGTACTTTCATTTCCGTATTGAAGATGATGCATGTATGAATATAATGTTTGATGTTTTAGCTAAATTTGGGGGGGGGATGAGTAATTTGCAGATGTATGTGATTGTAAAATTGATTGAAAAATCGACGTTATCCAGAGTTTGAAATACTGCACACAGAGACCATTTATGGGTATTCACCAAGTTGTAATCGTGATGCAAGGGTTGGTCAAAGTAAACAAACACTTGTATCAACTCAAACTTTAAATTATGGTAACATGTACATCGCATGCCCAAATGATCTAGTTGATGATGATAATTCTAAAGATGATGTAGATTATGAAGAAAGAGAAGAAGACACTGATGTAGATGCAATGCTAGACAATGTTGATGATGAATATCAGGGGGGTAGTAGTGATTATGATGTCAATTTGGGAGAGGGTGATGATGGGTCGATTGATGATGGCGTGGAAACACATTTGGTTCATTATGAAGCACCAAAAAATCGAAGGTATGAAAGAGAAGATTATCCTTTTTATTGTGATATTGGTTGTTCTGCTCGATAAGAAGAATGCTTAATTGATTACCATAAGTTTGGGATCCAAAGAAAGATGAAATCGCTAAAGGGATACGCTTTTCATTCAAGAACGAGGCGCAATTTGATATAAAAAGGTATCATATTCGCACCAATCGTCGGCTTAGGGAAAGAATGAGCACAACTCATACATGGGTAATTGAATGTCTATTGAAAAGTTTCCATGCAATTTTTATGTTCGTGTGAGTAGGAGGAAGTTTGGATATTGGAAAGTGACCAAGTATAAGGCTCCTTATTGCTGCTTATATTCTGGAGAAAGTCGAGATCACCCCAACCTAGATGCGAAGTTTATTGGTCGGCAAGTAGTTATTCTTATTAAGGACGATTCAGATGTCAAGGTTGGAGTTATTATTGCACACATCAGTGATATTTTTGGAAAGGAAATTACCTATAAGAAGGCATGGTGTGGAAAGTAGAAGGGCATTACAGAAGTTTTTGGATATTGCGAGAAATCTTATATAAAGTTACCCGTGTCCTAGCAACCATCCAAAAATACAATCCCAGAATAATTGTTGAGTATACTCATCCTCCTCCTCCTGTCGGTGAATTACACATGTTTCAACGGGTGTTCTGGTCATTTGGGTCTTGCATTGAAGTTTTCTCTCATTGTCGGCCTGTCATTTCTATTGATGGAACATTCCTTTATGGTAGATATAAAGGGGTAATACTGATTGCCATGGGTGTTGACGCCCAAGACAGTATACTTACTCTTGCATTTGTTGTTGTTGAAAAAGAGGACTGGACGAACTAGCGTTAGTCCTTATATCTTCTTTGCAAACATATTATAAAGAGTCGTGAAGTATGCTTGATATATGACCGTCATCACGGCATTCTTAAGACTATAGCGAAAGATACGTGGTGGCCAAATGTGCATCATCGATATTGCTTGAGACATATGCGAGCAAATTTCTTGGATAAGCATAGAGGGGAAGGTTTGAAGTATCTGCTTTGGAGAGCGGGTAAAGCAAGTCTTGATAGAAAATTGAAATCTACCTTAGAGAGTACCATTCAATTAACCTAAGGGCAATTGCATGGTTTCTGAATTAGATGCAAGAAAATGGACATTGGCACACGATTGTGGTTACAGATATGACATTATGACTACTAACATGTCTGTGGTTTTCAATGGTGTCATGAAGGGAGCTCATGGGATGCCAATAATAATAATTGTTGAAACTGTCTTCTACCGTTGTGTGGAGTACTTTCAAGTAAGGCATGTATTTTCACTTAATGCCTTAGGAGGTAATCCTGATAACCCTAACATCAATCCCCTACACCAAATCAGCCATAAAGTCCATTATCGGTACTTGAAGAATAGCGAGAAATGTATGACACATCAGGTAAGGAGGTTCAACACTCATGAGATAGGGGTGTATCAAGTGACAACCGCACATCAGGGTGATAAAGGTGGATATATCCAAATTGTCCGATTTAATGAGCATACCTGCATATGTGATAAATGGGTTGCCTATCAAATGCCTTGTTCCCATCTTATTGCATGTTTCCATTCACAACATCATGATGGTCGTTCTTTCGTTTCTCCATTTTACACCATTAGGAAATACTACAAGACATGGAAGGGAACATTTGAACAAATCCACCATGAGGACTATTGGGATGTGAATGGTTTAGTGACATGTTTTTTCCCTAATCCCCTCCTTCGACGTTCTGCGAAGTCCATATGGCCTAGATCAAGACGCTTTCGAAACTGTATGGACTTTCAAGCAGATAAACGAAAGACTAAGTATTCATAATGCAAACAAGAAGGCCACAATCGTCGTAGATGCCCAAACATTAGGGAGTAGAAGAATGTTTTCCATATAATTTATGTTTGAGTTGTTGGATTTACTTTGTATTTCATTTGGATTTAGTTTGAGTATGACTTGGATGTAATTTTAATTTTTTATACAGTTTGTGTTGTTGCACTTACAGTTTTTGTTGTAAATTGTGTTTGTTTTGAGTTTCAGTTTCAGTTTCTATTTTTTTACAAAATGTGTTTCTGTTTTCAGTTTTTTTTTAGTTTTTGTAATTTTAATAGTTTGCTGCTGCTGGGAAACTCATTTCTAGTAAACTCGCTACACCATGTACCGAGTTGGGTGAAATCGCTACATGGTGTAGCGAGTTCACTGGAAATGTGTTTCCCATCAGCAACAAACTATTGTAATCCCACTTGTGTACAAAAATTCCATAAAACACACATCTCAACCTGTACTAAAGTCTTAAAACAATATACTAAACTGTACAAAAACTTAAAAAACCATACAACAAACATCCAAATAAAAACTTAAAAAACCATACAGAAAATTCATAAATGTTTTCTTACAACTAATATCACAAAGTTTTATTATATCTAACTAAAAACATAGTTTCACTTTTCTCCTCTCAAACTTTCTATCATACGCATCGGGGTGAATTTCTTTGTCAGATGCCGCTCCCGAGACCCTCTTCTAATCAACTACTCCCGTTGAGCAGGGGTAAGACGTACCCCACTAGCTAAAGTCGCAAACGAATCAAAGAAGGGTGGAATATCCGCTTACGAGGATGATTCCTAAAGACACTTCCCGAGTATACCGACGTGTGAAAAGTCCTAGGTAGAGGGTCAATGAAATCATCATCATCATCATTAATAACCCCACTCACCTAACTCGGGCAGTGGCGAGAGTAAACACCTGAATAAATATCTTACTCAACCTCATATCTAATCCTCTACTCTGCCTCCTCCACCTGAGTAGGTCCCCACTGTGAAGGATAATCAAAGAGTCCATCATACTGAGTCTCAGAATCTGGCTGGACCTCGTGCTCTGGTTGGACCTAGAGCTCTGGCTCATCTGGCTCGTCGTACAAGTCAATTTGTGGTTGTGGTTGTGGCTGTGCACGACGTCTAAATACATATATAGATATAGAAACTTTGAAATATCAATAACAAATACTTCTAATTCTCCAAAATTGAGCCTCAAATTGAGTTCAAAACCTCAAAATTTCAAATATACCACAATGGAGTTCAAATATTCCAACTATTGAGCTCAAATATACCAAAAATTGATTTCGCTTATACCAACAATTGGGTTCAATAAAAACACTAATATTCAAAAAAATCCTAATAATTTCAGTATATTCAAACAAAAATCAAATCATATACACAAATCAAAGCAAAATCATTAATTACCCAAATCAAAGCAAAATCATCAAAGCATGTACCCTATTTCAACAAGTACCAAAATCAAATCATATACCCAAATCAAATCATATACCCTATTTCAACAAGTAACCAAATTAAAGCAAAATTATCAACAATGAAGAAGGATAAACTTGGATGTAAACTTACAATAACGAAATTAGATGGTGAAAAATTTGGATTTGATGATATCAATGGCAAAAAATTTCTTCTTCTCCCTTCTCCCTTTTCCCTTGCTTAGACTTAGTTTTTTTTGTTTCTTTGTTTAGAGACTGTAACCCGCCGCTGCTGCCTTTGTCTGATTTTTTAGAACACGCTACACCATGTAGCGAGTTTCATGTCCGAGTGAAATCGCTAAATGGTGTAGCGATTTCTATTAATTTTAATTACGAATTAGTTAAACCTTAATTTAACTAAACTCGCGACATGATGTAGCGAGTTTCAACGGTCAAATGTTGAAATTGCTACACCATGTAGCGAGTTTCAAAAAAGTGGTCATTTTGAAAAATACTTTTAAAGATGAGTTATTTTGGAAATTATTATTTTAAAATGTAATTATTTCAGAAAAAAAATCCAATATAACCAAGGGGACATTGGCCCCTTTTAGCTTTTGAATATTGGCAATTTAACCCTTTGTAGTTGAAATTATTAACATTGTTTACCTCTCAAATTATTGGTTATATCATTTTTGTCCCTCTTAAAAATTAGGAAAAGATTGCACTACGTTATAATTTTGCCTTTATTTAATTATAATTCTAGCTCTGCCAATTTGATAAATCACAAAAACTGGCTTCTTCTTTTTTTTTCTTTTTTTGCAAGGAACTATTTTTACTAAAGGGTTATTTAGGGTAAATTCTATATACAAGGCATATTACATACAAGGCACCAATAATGGCCAAACTACCTTTCGCGTGTCGTGTGCGAAAGGACGACAGGAAGCCTTCATGTCGTGTACTTTTACACGACATCGACTAATTTTGTAAAATATTAGGTCGTATGAAATTATACGAAATTTAAATTTACTCTGTCATTAATGTCGTACACAACCACACGATATGATGTCCTAATATCGTGTATATCCATACGACATATCAAAATGAAGGTGTTCTTCGATGATTTGCAACACGATGTTAATGATACGCATATGCTATGTTATATTATTGAATTGTGTTGTTAATTGAGCAAAATTTATACACTTATACATGACAAGGAACAAACGTCATATTGGATCATACAATATCATATAACCTATCACATTTAAGTGATACCACTTTATTTATAATCACCTAACAAATGATTGTGGTGTTATGTTTCTAATCAATAATATATTTAAAGAGGTAATTAAACATGTCATAATGCATCATACAATATCATATATAAGCTACCACATTCATTAGGTTAATGTGATACCACTTTATTTATCAACTAACAACCGATGTTATGATGTGCATGTACTATGTTAAATTAATGAATTATGTGTTATATTTCTAATCAAGATTATATATAATGAGTTAATTAAACATGTTATATAACGAGTTAAGTTGTTTCGATGATTTGCCAAACGGGGTTAATGAGAAGTTGTACATTAGAGGAATACCAACTACTCAAGATTATATATTTGAAATTATCATATTTGTTAATCAAGATTATATGTTTCTTGTTATAATAAGTTGGAAAATAAACAATGATTACATATAAGATTGAACCAACATCATACAATATCATATAACCTATCACATTTATTTATAATTAATTTTTATTTTATTATATGGTGTGTCGTGTTGAAATACACAACATTTAGAAAGACATTTCGTATGAACAATACACGAAATGAAACATTATATCTCGTGTATTGTTCATACGAGATAATTACCAGAAACAAAGACTATATCGTGTGGTTTTACACGATATGTACCATAGTATCTTGTGTATATACACACGAGATACACCCTGAATAATGTCGTACACAACCACACGATATGATGTCCTAATATCTTGTATATCCATACGACATATCAAAATGAAGGTGTTCTTCGATGATTTGCAACACGATGTTAATGATACACATATGCTATGTTATATTATTGAATTGTGTTGTTAATTGAGCAAAAATTATACACTTACACATGACAAGGAACAAATGTCATATTGGATCATACAATATCATATAACCTATCACATTTAAGTGATACCACTTTATTTATAATCACCTAACAAATGATTGTGGTGTTATGTTTCTAATCAATAATATATTTAAAGAGGTAATTAAACATGTTATAATGCATCATACAATATCATATATAAGCTACCACATTCATTCGGTTAATGTGATACCACTTTATTTATCAACTAACAACCGATGTTATGATGTGCATGTACTATGTTAAATTAATGAATTATGTGTTATATTTCTAATCAAGATTATATATAATGAGTTAATTAAACATGTTATATAACGAGTTAAGTTGTTTCGATGATTTGCCAAACGGGGTTAATGATAAGTTGTACATTAGAGGAATATCAACTACTCAAGATTATATATTTGAAATTATCATATTTGTTAATCAAGATTATATGTTTCTTGTTATAATAAGTTGGAAAACAAACAATGATTACATATAAGATTGAACCAACATCATACAATATCATATAACCTACCACATTTATTTATAATTAATTTTTATTTTATTATATGGTGTGTCGTGTTGAAATACACGACATTTAGAAAGACATTTCGCATGAACATTACACGAAATGAAACATTATATCTCGTGTATTGTTCATACGAGATAATTACCAGAAACAAAGACTATATCGTGTGGTTTTACACGATATGTACCATAGTATCTCGTGTATATACACACGAGATACACCTGAACCCCTACATAAAACACGATATACATGCAGACAACTTAACCCTACAGAGAAACACCATTGCTGTACACCCATGCAGCATTGATATACTCCACACCATTGTCCAAGTCTTAACACCCATAAATTTATACCCATTATTTTCATTAATTCTCAAATCATCTAACACCATAGTATGGATTCTCCACAACATTCCCCAAGTTTTTATGATCATATTGATCTTGATCTTGTGAGCATATTTTTGAAGAAGAAGGTTTGCCACCAAATTCTCCACATCAAAATCAAAATCCAAGCAGCAATGAAGTAAGTTTTTAAAGTTATATTTGGTGTTTTGATCAAAATCGCAATAAAAATCCAATGTTGAAACGAAATTGTTTTTCAAGATTGGATTTTTAAATTATGATATTACTCTATTTTGTGTGAGATTATACGAGTTTTATGCTATTTGTCGTGTGTGTCTACACGAGTGATGGTGTATTACCTCGTATTATGTCACACGAGATAAATGCGTTTAAGTCGTGTATAGTTACACGAGATGTGCCAGACCATCTCGTATAATGTTACACGAAATGTCATACAGCCTGTTGTTTATTGTGCAATTTTCTAATTGATGGTAATACAATTTGTAGGGACCGGATGTCAGTGATCAATTCGATACATCCCTATTATTTTCAAATAGGGATGATCTTGTTAAACACGTACGGGATATCGCGGCCCGTCATTATAACCCTTTCTATAGGAGATTCGAGGAAGACAAGTGGCAAGATCCTAGGCTACGCGAAGATTGTATGCCATTTTGGTGGCAAGTACAGGTCCGGAAAAACTAAAGATGTGAGGTTGACTAGTACAAAGAAGATTGGGTGCAATTTTGAAATCCGGGCCAAAGATAGGGGTGATAGGGTATGGGGTTACGTTGTGAAGCATGGTTCTCATAATCATGACTTTCCAACGTATCCCGAAGGTCATCCGTTGGGTAAATTGACTAGTTATGAATATGAGGAGGTGTGTAGCGCAAGTCAGTCTTCGGTGCGTCCAAATAACATTCTAACAATGTTAAAGAGGAAGGATGAGAAGAACGTGAGTACTCCGAAACACGTCCACAATGCCCTCACAAAATGCAAGTCACAAGAACGACAAGGGAGATCCTCGCTTCAACAGTTCATAAAAGAACTCGAGGATAAGCAATATACCGTCTTCATGAGGAAAGCTAACGAGAGTGACATGATCGGTGACATATTCTTCTCTCACCCACGAGCATCGGATATGCTTAACTGTTTTCCATATGTAGTACAAGGTAAATTTTTGATTTTTTTGAATCTGTTTTTTGACTCTGTTTTCCACAAGTCGTATACATTTTTTTTGAATTGCAATTTTATTCATTTCTAACTTTATTTCTCTTTAAATGATACAAGGTGACTGAACATACAACACCAACTGCTATGGAATGGCATTACTTGAGATTATAGGATTTACTTCAACGGGGAAGAATTTCACAATTGCATATGCGTTCCTCTAAAATGAGAAGACTGAGAATTACACGTGGGAACTTAAGAATTTGCAAAGTCTTTTTCATACTCCCCACATGCCAACTATTTTCTTAACTGATCGTGACTTGGCTTTCATTAATGCTGTCCAAATGGTATTTCCCGAGATCGCACACCATTTGTGTCGAAGGCATATCGAAGTCAATGTTAAAAGGAGAGCGTTGGCTAAAACTGGTAGCAATGAGTTTGCACTATCATTCATGAGGAGATTTAATGAAGCAATATCAGCCGCTACTCGCGAAGAGTGGGACACCCATTGGCAATTGTTTTGCGATCATTACAGATCTTATCCTGATTTATTGACCTACCTCCGCGAGACTTGGATTGCTCCATACTCTACGAATATTTTGTCGATGCACACGGATCGCCATCGCACTTCGGAACCCACACCACGAACAGGGATGAGAGTGAGCATAACAGGTTGAAGAAGGCCTTGGGGAGTGCTTCTTCTACTTTTGACACATTATTCAAAAAGGCTCATGAGATTATGGAAATCCAAATAACAACAATCAAAGCTACTATGGAGCAATCAAAGAGTAGAATTCCAAATGATATGAAGACATGTGATCTGTATCACGACATATTGGGGCGAGTGTCAAAGGCAGCTTTGGACATCATCAAAGAAGAGCGAAGTCGTTGTGGGGATAATGTCATGGATCCTTCAGGCTGTGGGTGTTACCTGAGGCGAACACATGGACTTCCATGTAGTCACGGGATTACATGCATACAAAACTCTGGGGGCCGGATTGAGTTGTCCTTGATTCATGATTTTTGGAAGAAGTTGGACATTGAAGTAGAATATTGTCCCACTGGACCTGATTTTGAAGTTGTGTTGAATGAACTGCAGAACTGTAAGTACCCCAATCTGGATCACCCCCTTTCAAACACACGGGAAACACCGCAGACTCATCAAACGTAGTCTCGAAGACCTCTCTCACTCAAAACCCTCTCAAAACCCTCTCAAACCCCCAACCAAACCAAGGGAGGAGCCTTCCTGGGATAAAAAGGGACAAAAGGACCTTTTGGGAATTTTCAGGAAATCAGAAAAGCAATTAAGGTCCGTACGGACCTTTTTGTTTCAATGATTACTAAATCCCCTTAAAGTCCACAATATTCCCTCAAATCCCGGGGAAAATGATTACTTCCCTGCAGAGTTGGTCCGTACGGACCTCTTTGCATGCAAGATGGTCCGTACGGACCTTATTGCTCAGGGAACACCATCATTCCAGAATATTCACCATCATTGCAGATTCCCTCAAATCGAGGAAATCCAAAATTCTGGATAACCAAGAAGGTCCGTACGGACCTCTTTGCTCCGAAATTTTTACTATAAATAGAGGGCTCCCCCTCCTCATTTTCACACACCTCCCTCTTCTCTCTTCCTCCCTTAGCCTTCTGGCTCCCCTCTAAGTCCTCTTGAGGCACTCCCGGCCCCTTTCGGATCCTTCCGAGGCCTTCCGAGCTCCCTTGTGGTGCTCCGAAGCCTCCCCGAGCGCTCCCGAGACGCTCCCGCGCTGCCCCGAGGCACTCTCGAGGTACTCTGAGGCCCCTCGTGGTACTCCGAGGCCTTGCACAGTCTTTCCACGGTGTCCCGGCTCTTTCCGAGTCAAACCGACGATCCCAAACCACGCCGAAACTCGCCCGAGTGACTCGCCACCACAACGCACGCCGAACTTCGCCCGAGTGATCCCGACGATCCCCACGCACGCCGAACCTCGCCCGAACGCGGCCCGGAACCTCAACTCACGCCGAAACTCGTCGCGGACAACCAGGCATCTCCCGAAGCAATCCCGATCCATACCGAACGCTACTCCGACCTCAAACACCATTCCCCAGCGGAAGACAGACACGAACCAACATTGGTAAGGCTTCCTTCCTATACTATTTCAATACATTTCCATACATAGCATACAATGTAGACATCCGATACAGCATGCATTTTTAAAAGCACACACACACACACAACATTTAAAGGATATTAGGGGTATCCGAAAGACTCGTTTTACGAGGCTACTCGGGTGAGCTCTAATATTCTAATATTCTCTTCCCGGGAGTCATCTGACCTCCGAACTCAAAATCTCATCACACAAAAACAGTTTAAAATTATCTTTAAACTGATGCCCTTTTTCAATGTTTTGGGCTTAATAAAAACGGCGTGGCGACTCTACAAATACAAAAACAAAAACGGCGAGACAACCGCTCCAACGCGAAAGATGCCAGATGCCGGGGCCGCGAGGCCTGCTCGGATCCGGGTAATTTCAGTTGGCGACTCCGCTGGGGACATTTTGTTTTAAAAAAACTTTTAAACAAAACAAAAGATTTTTAAAACGATGATGAGGGTCAAACTTTCATTTTACCCCTTCCTTTAACTGTTGTGTGTGTGTGCACGTGCTTCGTTTTTATTTTACAAAAAAAATAAAAATACAAAAAAAAAATGCATCAATATACATCTGTGCATACATTTAAAATTCTTCAAAAACTCCTGTTTTACTCGTAAAAGAATTTTAGAGACCGCACACTACGCGCATCTTTGCCTCGGTTACACCGCACTCTACTCACCGCTTCTTGCCTCGGTTACACCGCACGCTACTCGCACTGCCGCCTCGGATACACCGCACACTACAACCCTTAACCCGGAGTGGTCTCGGTTGCAGTCCGTTTGGTCTTCCTAGGCCTCTTGGGCGCGCACGGGATCATTCCAAACATCCCATCCTAGCCAAGCGTCAACCCCGCACGTTTGAGTCTTGAGTCACACTCTGTCCGGACTCGGTTGGTTTTACCCGGTCAGGTGTCATACGGCTGGATACATATACCATGCCGGCCATTTTCGAGTCAAGGCTCGGAACTCAAGATCCCTTGCGCAAGCAAAGCGATGAAAGGTCATGCTAAAATCTTGACCGATCTTGATTTCCGAAGCTACACCTGCACGATGTTCCGTCCAGGATATACATCCATGCTTCGCATGACACCATGTCATCAAGCCTTTGACACGTCGGCCATGACAATATGACCCAGCCTAACGCCTAACGTCACGGATCCCTTGCGCAAGCAAGGTAAAGAGAGGTCATGCCGAACTCTTGACACGATCATGACTCGGTGGCCGGCTCGGTTCACTATTCACATGGCTAACGCATCAAAACGAACATGACAAAGCTCGGTCCTTAGGTTCAATTTTTCTTTTAGGCCGGTGGAAACCGCTGGCACTATAGGACCCTCGCTCGGGGCCGTCCACCCGGGATGTCGAAATACGGGTGCAAAACGAGGGGCTTATAGCCGCACGAGATGGTCTCCATCGACCCAGGATCTAGCATAGTTGCGAAAAACAAGAGCAATCTTTTCCAACCTACCTAGGATTACGAGAAAACATGTTTTAAGTAAATTAAAACAACCAAAAAAAAATCAAAAATAAAAGAAACGGAAACCGCATGCCACGTGAGCTTTCCCCCTTTTATCCCGTTAGGCCATTCCCATGTCTAAACCTTGCCCGTCACCCTCCGGCTAACGAGAGTGGTCGAGAGTACCGGAACCCGTCTCCCAGTTGTCAAAACAAGCAAGGTCCTACCCACCTCTATCACCAGGAAAGTCCGTCAATTCCCCATGGCCAAGTCGGTGGATAACAACGATGAGAACGGGACCTTACCCCAAGAAATTTCCCAACACCGGAAGAAGTTTGGCGAGGTCCTCATGGCTATGGAGAAACGTCAAAGTGAGCAACAAGCCTGGATCGAAGGTGCCATGCACCACTTCGGAACCTTAGCCACCCAACTACCCGGGGCTTCCCAAGCCACGATCGCTCCCTCTGACCTCTAACATCTCTCATTGTCTCCCGAGAAGTCAACCTGCTGTTACCTCGTACGAGCCATGCGGTTATGACGTAAGACCACAAGACCTTCCAGAGGAAAGCTTGCCCATCCGGCCTCCCGAGGTCCCGGTACCACCGCCGAACAACGAACACATACGGTGGGACGTCTGCGATTGCGGTGCTTGTGCGGAAATGGAATTCCAGGGATGCAATGAACGAGGGCCGTCCTCGACGAAAGAAGAAGCTATCTTCTCAACAAAACTGAAAAAGAGGTATGAATGCGGTGATCCCACGGTGGAACCCTTGGAGAACCCTCAGGAAAGTTTGATTACTACGTCATTTACTCCACAAGTCTAGCTCGCACAAGGCCGTGGCAATGTACGCTCCATGATCACTGGGACGAGCTTCGCACCGCCAACGAGGGCCCGAAGGTCCAGATAATCCAACCCCTGTCTTGGGAAGATCTCAAAGCCACTATTGATGCTTGATAAAAGCCATGACGGTGAACGAATTGAAATGCGCAGCCTGGGCCTTACGCCAATCGGGCTCCTCCCACTCCAGAAACGGGAGAGACAAGCAAAATCACGAGTCCAGAGGTGAATGTTCGACACGTTCGGTCAAATCCCGGTGAATCCTCCACGGACGGACAAAAGGCCAGCCATACCGAGCCACGAACCGAAAAGGGACCCTACGCCAAAGAAGCCGAAACCTTGGACCCAAAGGTTGAAGATCCCTGTGTCTTGACACGGCTCAAGCGCACTCAGGCTAACATCTCACTCTGGTCCTTACTCACTTCATCTTACCCGCACAAGCTCAAGTTGGAAGAAAGCTGGCCCAGACCATGGTTCCCATCACAAAGTTGACACCCGATGAAGCAGTTCGGATGATTGGCAACGTCAATTACAGCAATATCATCACCTTCACAGAGCTCGATCTTCCAAAATTTGGGGCGACCACAACGAGCCTCTCTACATAACAGTTCAACCGGACGAGCGCCGTCTCCCTCGGGTGTTGGTAGATGGGGATCATCCATGAACGTCCTTCCCCCAAAATGATGGATTTGCTAGGGATCAAAGCAAGCGATCTAAAACCCTCGACTCAGGCAATCAAGGCATACGACTCAACATCCCGCCCGAGCCTGGGAATAGCCACCTTGAACTGTGGTTTGGAAAACAAATGGTCCCGACAGATTTCCAAGTCATCGACATCCCAATCACATTCATCTGCCATTTTGGGACGCCCTTGGCTACACCGGATCAATGGGGTGGCATCCACTCTTCATCGGTGCGTAAAGTTCGTCCAAGGAACGGATCTTACCATCATCTACGGTGATAGCATAGTCAACGAAAGGACCGAAACAAACGGCGTCCCGGTCTTAGAAATCAAACCCGAAGATGATGGCATGATGCTAACAGGGTTCACCATCGAAAGCCCAAAGGCCCAAGTATGCCACATAGACCGCCTTTGATTTGGGACAAGATCCCTCCCCGATGAAAATGATGAAGCACATGAACTACATCCGGGGCTCGGTTTGGGAAAACGCCATCAGGGCACTCAACGGATCATCAATATCAAAGAACGAGAATACCACACGGCTTGGGATACTCTCCTACTCCCGAACACATTGCGGAGGACAAGCGAGCCGCACGTAAACGCTCCACGAGATAACAAAAGAGGCTTGCACGCAATCTCCGATCTTCGTCCTTACGGCTTCGACATGACCAAGTACTTCACAAGGAAGGCCGGCAACTTGGAAGAAGATCCGAGAAAAGGGAACAGAGCCATCGGCGCCAAACAAAGCCGGCCGACAACCATGGACAAGCTCCAGCGGGAACTCGGCAAGATTCGGAGGCCTCAAGCCAAATCCTGTCCGAAGAACATTCCTCGACACACCGCCCCTGCTTAGGGATCCACAACCACCACTATTCACAGCGAATTTTGGTTCGGAAAACCCCTCTTTGGCGGAAGAATTCGAAAAACTCTCTGTCAACACTCCGCCTTCAACAAGCGGGCGAGTGCATTCGAGCTAGTAATGCCCAAGACAAAAGAAAGAGACTCCGAGACGATGCTTGGGACGAACCACTGCTACACCTCCGCTCTTTCAAAGAAGAAATCGAGATGCCGGATCTAATCGATTTTGTTTCGATAACTCTGTGATAGCAATGATCGGGAACGGTGACATAAAGCCCTTCAAGCCCCATCTCCTATCAAGCTCATTGCCACTCAATAATCGGGCCACATTCTCGGACCTAGCCCGGCCAAAAGGACATGATCGAACAACTTGGTCTGACCCCTCGAGTCCTAGAGTCTAGTGTCAAAACTCATCCTGAGTCCATTAGCTTTGAATTTGAGTCTCTCGAGTCATCTGATGGCCTCACGCCAGAAGATTACGAACTCATTGCCAATAATGTATTCCCGTATGCTCTTAATGAATGCTTCGATCTTTCCGAGTATCCTCTCATTGCATCTTTAACAACTGATAAATTAACTAACACACAAACAGTTAATAACGATTCACTTGATAAAGAAGCAGACACATTAAACGAACAATACATTAAGCACATCTTTAAGCATGTTGTCAAACGAGAGAAAAACCGGGCCCAAGCTGCCGAGGAGGTTTTAACCAAAGTGAATTTGGGAACTGCTGAAGAGCCAAAAGAGACGCAAATCGGAAGTTTCTTCACCGGCACAGAGCAAGACGCATTGACTGCACTGCTCAAAGAATTCGTGGACGTGTTCGCCTGGTCTTACCGAGACATGCCAGGATTAGACCCAAACATTGTAGAACATCGGATTCCCTTGAATCCCGAGGCCAAGCCCATCAAGCAAAAGCTACGCCGAATCAAGCCAGAATGGTCTTTACAAGTCAAGGAAGAGATCGAGAAGATGCTTCGCGTCGGCTTCATCAGGGTGATTGAATACCCCACATGGCTCTCCAATATCGTCACGGTCACCAAGGCCAATGGAAAAGTACGCTGTTGCGTGGACTTCCGAGATCTCAACAAAGCAAGTCCCAAGGACGACTTTCCACTACCCAACATCGACATGTTGGTAGACACTACAGCCAATTTCGAAGTCAAGTCCTTCGTGGACGGTTTTGCCGGCTACAATCAAATCAAGATGGCCGAAGAAGACCAAGAAAAGACAGCCTTCACAACCCCTGGGAACCACGCTACACGGTAATGCCGTTCGGACTAAAGAACGCCGGGCTACCTACCAACGGGCGGCAACCGCCCTCTTCCACGATATGATCCACAAAGAGATCGAAGTGTACGTCGATGACATGATCGTTCACTCAAAGGGATCGGACGGACAACACCTCGCGGACTGAGAAAATTCTTCAATCGCCTCCGAAAACACTTCAATGAGGCTTAACCACGCCAAATGCACATTTGGGGTTAACCGAGGCAAGGTTTTGGGATACATGGTCACCGAGAGAGGCATCGAGGTTGATCCTCAAAAGATCAAGGCTATCATCGAAATGAGACCACCACAAACTCAGACAGAGGTGAAAAGCTTCATGGGCCGCCTACAGTATATCAGCCGCTTCGTCAACCAATTGACCTCTATGTGCGAGCCAATCTTCAAGCGATGAAGAAGAACGCCGACATCGAATGGAACTCGAGAATGCCAAGATGACTTGGAGAAAATAAGAGCATACCTTGTGAGTCCTCCGATTCTCTGTCCTCCCCACGAGGAAAAACCACAGTTTCTATACCTAGCGTGACCGACACCGCTAGTTGGAGCCATGCTCGTCAAGAAAAGAAGGAGTCACGGGTCGAAAACGCCATCTACTTCGTCAGTCGAAAGTTTCAAGGCAGCGAACTCAACTACTCAGCCCTCGAGAAAACCTGCGCAGCTTTGGTATGGGTTGTCGGGAAACTACGGCACTACATGCAGTCGCACACGGTACACTTGGTCTCCAAAATGGATCCAGTCAAATACCTCTTCGACAAACCATCTCTGTCAATGAGGCTCGCCAAATGGTCCTTCTTTCTAGCAGAGTTTGACATCAAGTATGTGAACCAAAAGTCAATCAAGGGACGGGTAATGGCTGAACAACTAGCTGACTTCCCAACCGACGAAGCTCGAGGCCCAGAACCGCAATTTCCAGACGAGGGAATCTTCGCAATCGAAAGCGAAAATCGATGGCAACTGTTCTTCGATGGAGCAGCCAACAAGAAAGGAAACGGCATCGGTATGCTCTTGGTAGATCCCAAGGACGAGCACACCCCAATCGCCATCAAGCTCAATTTCGAGGTAACCAACAATGCCGCCGAATATGAAGCCTGTGCCGCCGGACTACAGGCCGCACTCGAAAGGAATGTCCAGAAACTCGAGGTTTATGGGGACTCAGCCCTGATCATCAACCAAGTTTCCAACAAATGGAAAACCATAGATCCAGGCTTGCAAAAATACCACGCCTGCATGGAGGACCTCATCACACAGTTCGAAGAAGTCACCTTCCACTACCTGCCAAGAGACCGAAACAGGTTTGCAGATGCCTTAGCCACCTTGGCTTCACTTGTGGAAATCCCTGAAGGAAAAGCAATCAAACCCTTCAAAGTCGGACGAAAGGAAATTCCTGCCTACTGTTGTGAGATCGAACCAGAACCCAAGCCTGTCAATGAGCCATGGTACAACCAGATCTTCCAATACCTCCAGAACGGGGAAACTGCCTTCATGAACGAGAAAGGTCAACACCGAGAAGGAGTCAAAACCAAGAGCATTATGGCCCTAAAACGCCTCGCCTCTCACTTTGTCATCCTTGGGGACATGCTATACAAGAAACGATACCATGGACCACTCCTACGCTGCATCAGTCAGGAAGAAGCAAGCAAGTTCATGAACGAAGTCCACAATGGGGCTTGCGGTCCCCACATGAACGCCAGAGCCCTGATGCAAATCATTCTCGAATGGGCTACTACCGGATCTCCATGGAGGCGGTGCATCCACTTTGTCCGAAGCTGCGACAAGTGCCAACGGTTCTCCAACCTCAACCATCTACCTCCCCACGATCTCTACTGCATGACTACACCTTGGCCCTTTGCCACTTGGGGAATTGACGTCATCGGGAAAATCGCTCCGCCAAAGTAAAGAATCTGGCCACGAGTTCATCTTAGTAGCCATCGACTACTTCACCAAATGGGTCGAAGCCAAGTCCTACAAGGTACTCACCTCCAAGAAGGTCGCGCATTTCCTCAAAGAAAACATCATCTGCCGATACGGCATCCCAAATGAGGTCATATCAGTCAACGGCTCACACTTCGAAGGGGAATTCGGCTGCATCGCCGGGTGAATTCAAGATCACACGTCACAAATCTTCTCCCTACCGGCCACAAACAAACGGCGCCGTGGAAGCGACAAACAAAACCCTCGAACGGATCATCCGAAAATGACCACCCGAGAACGAGATTGGCCCGAGAAGCCGCACCTTGCACTTTGGGGCTACCGCACATCAGTCGTAATGTACCACGGGAGAAACCCCATTTGCTCCCGACGTATGGGATGGAAGCGATCCTTCCCATCGAGCTAGAAATTCCTCACTCCGAGTGCTTCTTTGGAAAATGACATCAACGAAGTCGAATGGCTCCGAAGCCGACATGACGAATTGGCTCGCTAGACGAGCGACGACTAAAGGCTATGGAACACGTTCGAGCCTATCAAAGCGGTGATGGCTAGAGCTTTCGACAAGAAAGTCAAATCCCGAGACATCGGGAAGGTGACCTTGTACTCAAAGAAAAGCCTCCCACTCCGAACCCAACCGCACCGGGAAAATGGGAACCCACATGGATCGGCCCTTTCGTGGTTCAAAAGATCTTCTCACGGAGGCGCCATGAAGCCGACAGACCTAGACGGCAATCCCTTCATGAATCCAGTCAACTAAGCAAACTTCGCAGATCACTTCGCTGAAGAAGAACATTTGTGCATCTCTTGGCACTCCATGTAGTGTCGAACTACGCAGACCTGAGCCCTCTAGTCCGGGGGAACGTAGGTAACCTTAATTGGTCCGGTCTAAAAACACACAAAAAGTCAAAAGCTTGAATGTCAATCAAGACCTCCATCAAGCTACGCACTTTTCAAGAAACACGCCCCAGCAGTCACCTTGACCAAGTCAAACGACGGCGGCAACATCAAAGGACATCCGAGGGTCACTCAGCATCAAACGACCGACTCATGACTGTTTCCAAGCCAGGGGCTTGTCTTCGCCCTCACGTGCTTCAAAAAAAAAAAAAAGAGCTCGAGCAAGGGCTCACACAAAAAAAAAAAAAGAGCTCGAGCAAGGGCTCACAAAAAAAAAGAGAGCTCGAGCAAGGGCTCACAAAAAAAAAACAAAAGAAGCTCAAGCAGAAGCTGCGAAATTGAGGTCAAGAGCCCGACGCCAACAAAGGGCAAGGAAGCTACGAAGAAGACCGTCAGAACGACTTGTCAGGGGAGCATTCAACCTCTCAGCCAAGCACAAAGCCTCAGCAAAGGAGATTGCCGTCATGGCCCAGACTGCTTCAGTCCGCAAATGCAACAGAAAAGTTCAAGGACGGGCGCCGACAAAGTGCACAACAGAAGCAAAGGCAAACAAAGGATCTTGCGTCTCGACAAAGCTTTAAAAGTAATTCACAAATCACTAACGGTTACAACATTTCTTGATGAGTTCAAGCACGGTCTACTCTCAAGTTCACAACATGCTAAAAGACAGCTTAATACATTTAACTAATAATGTGTTTGCAATGCAATGAATGGATACTTAGGAGGTCATTCCGCGCCATCTGCGCTTGTCCCCTCGCCATTCTTTCCTTTCTTCCCTCGTCCCCGGCGAGTCTTCTTTCGCTTCACGTGAACCAACTCTGCGTCTCTCGGTCAGAGATCCGGGGTCCTCCCGTAGAGTCAAACAATCCAAGAGCTCTCGGGGCTTCATTCGCCCGTGCTTCGGCCTCGGATCTCCTCCTCGCGAGTCCAGCAAAATAGGACCTCTCCCCGTCGGTCGGTCAACTCTAGTCTCGTAGTCAAACAAAGTGTCTCCCGTCACATCCAAAGGGTCGGACTGAGGCTTCGGAACTCCTAAGGCAATAGCCGCTACGCAACCGGGTCCTGAATCGCTACACGCTCGCTCTCCAAGACCACTTGGGACTCGCCCAACACGCCGCTTTCATACCGGGCCGGATGCGAGTTGTCAATACAACGCTCCCGACGTCTAAGGAGTACCGCGGGAGGGAAAGCGGAATACTTCCATACCCTCGGAAAATACAAGAAGGCACTGAAGCCGCCATACAAAGAGGAGCTATCTCCGCAGAGCAAGGTCATCCTGACCAACAAAGGCTCCTGCTTCATCCCAAACCGCCGGGCAACAAGCGACGGAATATAGAAGGAGGACCAAGACAAACTGGAACTCGACAACGTAGGACCCTTCCCGCAAGACCCTCCCGGTCTCAATCCTCCGGTCTCGGAACCCACCGGCGAATCGATGCGTACCAAGCCGTGCTGCCATCCATCTCTCCCGGGCGGGTCGATCCATATCCAACACAAGAGGTCGCCGAGCAAATGACCACGGGCTAAACGACGTCGGAGCCTCGGGCATGGCTGGAGTCTCTCTCGCAGCCTGCCCACAAGTGTGAGCAAAGCGGGCTTCCCCCTCTCATAAAACGATCCCCACGCCGGATGGTCGATACCATGAAGAGTCTCCCCCGGACCAACGGGACAATATCCTCTCCACGGCTCTGCAGCTTCCCTACCACATCTAGCAAAGCGCCATCGCAAATGCCAAGGGAGCCGACTGTAAAAGCGCCGCCATCACGCACAAGGCAAATACATCCCAAGAGACGTCACTCGTCATCAACCATGAACCGCTCCGCAGCTCGAAATGTCGATATGACCCGAATCAAGGATCATGCCTCGCACTTCTTCCAACGAAGTACGAAGAAAGTCTGCAAGCTTCACGCTCACAAAGAAGACCACCAATCAAAGGAAGCGAGATGGCCTCCACCTCCGGTCCTCCAATCAAAGCCCGAAAATCCTCAAAAGTGGGCACCATTTCATTGTAGGAGAAACAAAGACACGTGCCTCCTAACATCCCGAACTTCGCGGCCGCCCGCAACAAATCCCAATCAGGAACCAACTCCTTAAAAGACCAAACCGAGCAAAGACGAAACCTTACCTCGAAAGCCCGTCTACGATGCCTCATACGGCGCCGCATCCACGTTTTCAACCGCTCAAGGAAGTGTGCTTGCCTCTCCCGGCGAAAGCCTCGGCAAAATTCTAGGGACGTACGATGAATCCATGGCAAAAATGGAGGTTCCTAGAGAAAATGGGGAAGAAAGCTCGAAAATGGCCGCAAATGGGGAAATGAGGAAGAACCCGGACACCGTAAAGCATTTATGTCCTTCCCAAAAGCAAGGTTGGTCCGTACGGACCTCTTTGCATGCTAAGTATGTCCGTACGGACCTCCTTGCAAAGAGCCCATTTCCTCAAAGAAACAAGTACAAAAGACACCGTCCTCGCAAACCTTGCTCCAAAGCGCCCAAACATCGGCCAAAGCCATTCCCGCAAAACCAACACTACCCACAAATGCACTCTCACTCACGTGGCATGCACAAAATAAAAATAATAATAATAGCAACAATTTCTAGGACAATTCCGGGAATCACAAAAATGACATTACATCTTAAAATAAAATACCGTTTGCCATGCAAATACATGTGTTTTATTATGGTACCCATAAAATGTCTCGTTGCTAAACAAAAAAGAGGGATATGAAAAGAGGGAAAGCAAATGAATACTAATCGACTCTCAGCCTCATCATCCTCGCCAAGATCCTCCGAGAGAGAAGTCGGGCATCCCAAACAACTCGCCCGTCACATCCTCATCGTCGGAATACCGAGCACCCGCGAGGCTCCCACGAAAAGTACTCGGAAGGATCAAATCCGGCGAAAGGATCAAAGAAAGAAGGCTCGAGGAACCCTCACCCCGTGCGCCATGTGGAGGCATGAACCGATAAAAGGGCCGCTCCTCGAAGGCCCCGCAGCCTCCGAAGATGTCCCGGCATCCATGCTATGCCGCCCCCTCAAAGGTCCCTCCTCGCGGCTCCGGCTCGGCTCTAGGCGGAGGAACGCCTGCGTAATGCCTCAAGGCATAGGCTCGTACGCCGGCACACGACGCGAAGACCGACAGACACCTTCGACGCCATCTTCTTAGCGAAGGAGCGCATCGCCACGTAACGGCGAGTCAAAGATATCGTAGGCTCTCCCCGGACTCGCACCAACAGGAAGCCAAGGAAACGCTCGTCAAATGCGCTTATACTCGACAACAAAAAGAGAAAAATGCGTAAAAGATGCCAAGATGGAAAAGAGTCAAGACACTCACCGATCTCGTCTGGGATCCACTCGGTATGCAGCAGAGCTCGCTCCGAACGGCATGCACACCCTCCTCCTCGATCCGTCCCCGCGGACGTACGTGAAATCCGGTCCCGACGGAACCTCTGGGGAGCTCGCGGGCTAGCCTCTCTCTCCCGCGCCGCACTCGCGGCGTCCTCGCCTTCCTCCTCACGAAGGCCCCGTACTCCTCTCCATATAAATGAACTCCTCGGCGCCGACACCGCCAAGGTACCTCTCGAAATCAAGCACGTCCATGTCCCGGAGTCAAGCATCCCAAAGGGAGGGTCCTCTGAGCCACGGGAAGCACACCGGGCCATGCCGCTGTAAGACCCGCTCCCCGCATACATGACATCGCAGTCAACCCCGCAAAGCATCTTCCGTCGCGCCGTCACCTCGGAGCCCTCGAACTCATCTCCCTCATACCGAGTCCACGGGAACAAGACAAACCCTCACGGCTATCTCTCTCCAGTGACGCTCCCGCACATCCCCGTAGGCGATGGTGAGCTTCCCCCGGGTCCTCCTCTTCCTCGCCGTACGAGCCCATCCCAAAGATAGCAGGTACGCAAAGAATGCCCTGGATCTCTATCCCACGGGAAGCACCGGAAAACCTCATAGAACCACACCTATGACAAAAAAAAAACGAGAAAGGGCTCGGTCTGAAAGACAATGGAGAAATGACAGATCGCTAAATCAAGAAAACAAAGAATAAACTCATACCTCCAGAGCAAAGTCAAAACAGGCCAACGAATCGCCACACCCGCTAAACCGGTCCAAGGAGAAGTAGAGCTCGCCCAAGCCTCGCCTCGCCCCAAGCAATGTCGTTGCACTTATCCAGTCAATCAAGCTCTCCAACAGAGCAAAGGGAGCCGCGGTCGCGTGGTTCGAGAACAAAGTCTCTGACGCTGCATACCACAAAAAGGAGCGCGCCAACCGCTCCGCCGTCACACTGGCCGGTACCCTGATGTAGGCCCCACATCGGCCGTAATCTTCGGCTCCACATCACTATACAAAGCATGCCTGTGCCCCCGCGAGGACGAGGCTCAAAGCCCAACAGCTCGGCCAACACCACATCGAGATCATATCCTCCACCGCACCGGCCCTCCTTTCAAGGAAAGCCCGGTGATCGCAAAGAAAGCTCGGTGCAGGCGTCACCGTCACCTCGCCCCACTCGTGTGGAAGGTGTGGGTGGTATCCCACCAATACTCGTAAAGGCCAAGGAAGACGCTCTTGTTCTTCCTCGTATCAAAACTCCGGCCTGTGTTCTCGACGAACACCCCTAGTGCCGTAAGCGTAGACCAGCCTCCGGGACTCGGCCTACCGTCCACGGAAATATCGTGCATCCGCCGCCATAGCTCAACAATGCCTCGAGCGATCCCCGAGTCTTCATCCTCTCGCCTTCCCGCCATAAGCCCCGCATCCCGCAGTAAACACAAAGAAAGGTACGTCAATCACAGTACTTAATATAAAGGCACATATAACCCGTCACAAAACACGGCACATATATTGCACATAATTTTCACATACATTATACATATAATTTTTCCATGTAACCCGTCACAAAACACGGCACACATTGCACATATTTTTCACATATAACCCGTCACAAAACACGGCACATATATTGCACATAATTGTCACATATATCATGCATATAATTTTTCCCATGCAGTCCGTCACAAAAACACGGCACACACTGTACACATTTTCTCAAAAGAAAAAAAGGGGGGGGGATTAAACCCTACACGACACATTTTCAAAAGAAAATCCGTCCCAACACGGCACATATTGCACATATTTTCCCCACAAAGTCCGTCACCCAAAAACATGGCACACACGGCACGACACATATGCATAACACATTTTTCAAAAAATCCGTCCCTACACGGCACACACTTTCAGACAAAACCCGTCACAAAACACGGCACATGTCACATTTTTCACAAAAATTATCACTACACGATAATTTTTCTCACAATGTACATACATAAATAGCATTAGGTACAAAACACCAAAGCATGCAATTCACTAGATAGGCACTTTATTTTCACAAATAAGAGCTAATCTACACATTTCTGCACAAAATACACATACCCACAATTTTTACATGTCCATTTTCAACAATTCATCAAGAATTTCACAAAAAGGCATAAAATAATAACAAAAAAACAAAAAATTCAAAAATGCGAAAAACTAAAACCTAGTTATAGCATTCAAAAATTCGAGCAGGGAATCAAAACGGAACAGATTTCTTACCTCCCCGACGTTCATGGAGCGACGATTATGCACCTCCGGATTCGGATACAAAACATCCGGGTTCTTCGAAGATGGAACGAACGAAATCCAATTCCTTTGAAGCTCCATCCGTTGCTCGACCACCTCGATCGCTGACGACGACTCCTTCGAGATCCCTCCGCCATTGCAAGCAATTCAAGCTAAGAAAAATGGAAGATTTTGGACAAAAATGGAGTTTTCTCTTTCTCTCTCGCTGGTTCACGCACTGGAAATGGGAAATGAAGAGGGAGCCTCGGAATTTAAGCCCGGTCAAAACCTGGGAACTGTAAAAAACCAAAGTGGTCCGTACGGACCTCTTTGCAACCAAATTGGTCCGTACGGACCTCTTTGCAAGGGGTGGCCAAATTAGTTTCCTGCCCTTATAATCTTTGCCCCTGGCTGTCCTAAGGCCTTTTCCAAGAAATCCAAGTGCGTAATGGTCCCTAACCCTTCAATTCAACCACCGGCCGTCGGCCGTAAGACCGGTCCTCGCCCACCTCCAACGGCAATTCAACCACCGGCCGCCGGGCCGTAAGACCGGTCCTCGCCCACTTCAACGGCAATTCAACCCCGACCGTCGTGTAAGACCGGTCCTCGCCCACTCCAACGGCACCAACCACCGGCCGTCAAGCGTAAGACCGGACTCGCCCACTTCAACGGCAATTCAACCACCGGCCGTCGCCGTAAGACCGGTCCTCGCCCACTTCAACGGCAATTCAACCACCGGCCGTCGCCGTAAGACCGGTCCTCGCCACTCCAACGGCAATTCAACCACCGGCCGTCAAGCGTAAGACCGACCTCGCCCACTTCAACGGCAATTCAACCACCGGCCGTCAAGCGTAAGACCGGTCCTCGCCACTTTAACGGCAATTCAATCCCCGGCCGTGCCGTAAGACCGGTCCTCGCCCACTCCAACGGCAATTCAACCACCGGCCGTCGCCGTAAGACCGGACTCGCCCACTTCAACGGCAATTCAACCACCGGCCGTCAAGCGTAAGACCGGTCTCGCCCACTTCAACGGCAATTCAATCCCCGGCCGTCAGCGTAAGACCGGTCCTCGCCCACTTCAACGGCACAATTCAATCCCCGGCCGTCGGCGTAAGACCGGTCTCGCCACTTCAACGGCAATTCAACCACCGGCCGTCAGCGTAAGACCGGTCCTCGCCCACTTCAACGGCAATTCAATCCCCGGCCGTCAGCTTAAGACCGGTCCTCGCCCACTCCAATGGCAATTCAAGAAGGAGCCAACACCTCCCAGCACGAATCCCAAGGCACGAGACGCCTCCAAAACGCCCGACGGCAATTCAAGAAGGAGCCAACACCTCCCAGCACGAATCCCAAGGCACAAGACGCCTCCAAACGCTCAACGACAACTCAACCACTGGCCCTCAAAAGAAGTCCGAAGTCATCTTCCCAACAGAAAAGGGCCCCTACAGGGTCATGCATCCCCAGCAATTCAAGCACAGGCAGTCAGCGTAAGCCCGATCCTCGCCCACTTCAACGGCAGCGCAAGCACCGACCATCAAAGTAAGCCCGAGCTCCTCCCCAACAAGTCAAAGGGAAGTCATACAAGACTGCATATCCCCAGTACCGATCATCATCCTTGCCCACTCAACGGAAAAACAAGCACAAGAAGGAGCCAACACCTCCGAGTACAAGTCCCAAGGCACGAAGCGCCTCCGAAACGCCAAATGGGGAAGCAATCACCGGCCGTCATCCTTGCCCACTTCAACGGCAGCGCAAGCACCGGCAGTCATCGTAAGTTCAACCTTCTACTCAACATGCAAAAACACAAAGGCATCTACGCCTCTCGAAGCACAAGGCAGCCATGCCTCCACAATCGCGGCTAGAAGACGATTCAAAGTCTCGCGCATTACATCAATCGCGGCTAGAAGACGATTCAAAGTCTCGCGCATTACATCAATCAAGGCTAGAAGACGATTCAAAGTCCTCGCGCATTACATCAATCGCGCTAGAAGACGATTCAAAGTCCTCGCGCATTACATCAATCGCGGCTAGAAGACGATTCAAAGTCCTCGCGCATTACATCAATCAAGGCTAGAAGACGATTCAAAGTCCTCGCGCATAACATCAACCGCCGCCAAGACGATTCAAAGTCTCTCCGGCCGTGGCACCACCGCCGCCAGAAGACGATTCAAAGTCCTCCCGCGTGGCACCAACCGCCGACAGAAGACGATTCAAGTCCTCACGCTATCCCCAGCCCGGAAGGCTTTAAACCACTCGATCCGGAAGACCGTATAAATCTCCCAAATCACTATCTCCGGCCCTAAGGCCTTAAACCACCCGATTCGGAAAATCGTAAAATTTCCATCCCAGGACACCACCACGTCCTCACAATTGACCTCGGCGGTCACCACATCTTAGACACCACCACGTCCTCACCACCGACCTCGGCGGTCACACAACACCTGTGGCACCACCACGCCCGCATTTACAAAACACTCACCCCACACCCGAACTACGACTGTGCTTGATTCCCGCCAGGGATACGTAGGAATCCTATCACAGTGGTCCAAATTATTGACCTAAACGGTCACACAAAAGGACACCACCACGTCCTCACATTGACCCTCACGGCCACTTCCTCTCCCAAAGACGCGATCCAGATTAGGACCCTTATCTTATCGGCGACCCCACTTCTTTCATAAGTGACGCCGTCGAGGGGCTTCGTAAGTACCCCAACTGGATCACCCCCTTTTAAACACACCGGAAACACCGCAGACTCATCAAACGTAGTCTCGAAGACCTCTCTCACTCAAAACCCTCTCAAAACCCTCTCAAACCCCCAACCAAACCAAGGGAGGAGCCTTCCTGGGATAAAAAGGGACAAAAGGACCTTTTGGGAATTTTCAGGAAATCAGAAAAGCAATTAAGGTCCGTACGGACCTTTTTGTTTCAATGATTACTAAATCCCCTTAAAGTCCACAATATTCCCTCAAATCCTGGGAAAATGATTACTTCCTCGCAGAGTTGGTCCGCACGGACCTCTTTGCATGCAAGATGGTCCGTACTGGACCTTATTGCTCGTGTGGAACACCATCATTCCGTAATATTCACCATCATTGCGCATTCCCTCAAATCGAGGAAATCCAAAATTCGGATAACCAAGAAGGTCCGTACGACCTCTTTGCTCCGAAATTTTTACTATAAATAGAGGGCTCCCCTCCTCATTTTCACACACCTCCCTCTTCTCTCTTCCTCCCTTAGCCTTCGGCTCCTCTAAGTCCTCTCGAGGCACTCCCGCCCCTTTCGATCCTTCCGAGGCCTTCCGGGCTCCCTTGTGGTGCTCCGAAGCCTCCCCGAGCGCTCCCGAGACGCTCCCGCGCTGCCCCGAGGCACTCTCGAGGTACTCGAGGCCCCTCGTGGTACTCCGAGGCCTCGCTCGGTCTTTCCACGGTGTCCCGGCTCTTTCCGAGTCAAACCGACGATCCCAAACCACGCCGAAACTCCGCCCGAGTGACTCCCGCCACCACAACGCACGCCGAACCTCTCGCCCGAGTGATCCCGACGATCCCCACGCACGCCGAACCTCTCGCCCGAACGCAGCCAAGAACCTCAACTCACGCCGAAACTCGTCCGCGGACAACCGGCATCTCCCGAAGCAATCCCGATCCATACCGGAACGCTACTCCGACCTCAAACACCATTCCCAAATGAAGACAGACACGAACCAACATTGGTAAGGCTTCCTTCCTATACTATTTCAATACATTTCCATACATAGCATACAATGTAGACATCCGATACAAAGATGCATTTTTAAAAGCACACACACACACACACACAACATTTAAAGGATATTAGGGGTATCCGAAAGACTCGTTTTACGAGGCTACTCGGGTGAGCTCTAATATTCTAATATTCTCTTCCCGAGGAGTCATCTGACCTCCGAACTCAAAATCTCATCACACAAAAACAGTTTAAAATTATCTTTAAACTGATGCCCTTTTTCAATGTTTTGGGCTTAATAAAAACGGCGTGGCGACTCTACAAATACAAAAACAAAAACGGCGAGACAACCGCTCCAACGCGAAAGATGCCAGATGCCGGGGCCGCGAGGCCTGCTCGGATCCGGGTAATTTCAAGAACGCACCTGGATCGGTAAAGAGAAGGTTATTTCAAACGATAAATGAAGGGCTACATCCACAAACCGGAGATGCTTCTGAGCCGGATCATATTTCAAAGGCAAATAAACCCGGACCACCAGTTCTAGAGTACTGTCAGATTGGGAGCGTACCGACAGACATTTTGGAGTCCCCACTACACCACCCTCCACTAGAAGCAGGTCTAGATCTTCATTTATTGCATCAACCCAATCAGGTTTGATGTCGCGGGAGTCACCAAATCCGAAATCAGCTTCAAACACTACACCATCTAGCCCTACCACTCCTACATCTCTTCCACCACTAGCTGCTTCAGGTCGTGGGAGAGGTCGAGGTCGAGGTCGAGGACAGGGACAAAGCCGTGGAAATGGACAAGTCAATGATATACATACTTCTGTGCATAGGATGTTGCTTACCCCTCTCATTGTCCCATTTATTGATGGCTTCACAGATGTGATGGGTGATGGAAATTGTGGATATAGAGCAGTAGCAGCGCAAATATACGGAACAGAGGAGATGTGGCAAAGAGTGCGCTCAGATTGTGCCAAGGAGCTGCTTCATCGCTGCGAGCTTTATGAGAGAGTTATGCCTTGGAGAGATATGGACGAGCTCTATAGTCGCATTACTCACTATGCCTCCCCTTGTTCGGAATATTATTGGTTGATACTCCCAGAGATAGGGCACATCATAGCCACGGTGTATAATGTGGTGTTTGTCTCGTACTCGCAAAACCGCCGGCTTCACATGCCTACCAAATGCCGATCGTACCACAAGGAACAGGACCACCCACGTACACACTTGTGTTGGGACATGTGGGAAACCATTTTATATTGGTATGATACTTTAATTCGTTATATTTAACTATCTTATTTAAATTTGTTATATTTAACTATATTTTCTAAATTTGTTATATTTGACTATTTTATTACTTTTGCAGCTGCACATGTCCGATAGAGATTACTCGATACCATCAGTAGCACTATATTGGGGGGAGCAACGTGATCCAAGCGCAAGTAACCTGATCATGCCATACAGAACTCGGATAGAAACATTCAACCGACTCTCAATTATGACGAACGAAGCACGAATTGCAGGAAATAGGCCATAGTTTATGTGTATAGCGTATTGATTATTTTTTGTATGAAGTTTTGGGACGGATATAGTATATTAAAATTGGATCACTTGATGTAGTACTTAAATTATAGTTTCGATGTATGGATACATCCGTTTGTTTGTTTCAGTTTGTTTGTTTCAGTGTCTGTTTTTTTTCATTACAGAGACCATCTCGTGTGCTTATACACGAGATGGAATATCATAACTCGTATAAATATACACGACGTATTTCATTTATGTCGTATGTACATTACACGAAATACACTAACTACCCAGTAATGTATCTCGTGTGTGTTCATACGAGATGAAAGAAAACATGTCGTGTGTATATATACGAGATGAGTCAAACCATCTCGTGTATAAGCACACAAGATGGTCTTTGTACTGAAAAAAAAAACAGCCACTGAAACTAACAAACTGATACAAACAAATTGAAACAAACTGATTCCAATACATCAAACCAGAAACACAAATCATTTATTAACAAATCCCAAAACATAAACTTGTTTTGTAACCAGAATCACAAATACAAACATTGTATCCCAAAATGAACATATCCCAAAACATAAACAACCAAATCTTAAACTACATAATCATCAAGCGTCTCCTAATAGATCGTGCGCCCGTCTAATCTGATCTATGACATCCGCGGGTAACCTGTCATCCGTGAGCAGCGGAAGTAGTATGCCTCGTGCCTCTACAACCCTAGGAGGTGGTGGAACGTAAACTAGGGCATCATGATTCGGATTAGTAATCTGAACATGAGTCCTAGCCAGGAACCACTGCATATACGTGGAAGTAACAGGATCAGATGCGCTCACGGACGACCCCCATCTACGCACTGGATCGAAAACCCCCAAGCCGTCCTCTAACCAATCCTCCCATAACTCATCACGCGTTCCATAGGACTTCTTGTACCCCTTTTGACCCGCCATCAATGAACAATCTGCCGTGTAACACGGTCAGGCATATACGCTTATGTGATATCCTGGAAGCGTATAACCCCACGGAAGTATGAGACCGGCAAAAGCGCCTCTGGGGTGGTACCATAGGGAGTCCAACAAACCTAAAAATGAATTTGTTAGACACCGTCAACAGAAATAATAAATTATAACAATTTGTAAAACTTTAAATATAACTAACTCACCCTATCAACCGTCATCGTGTCCAGGGTATACCGGAACTTCAATAGATGGGGCATATCCCTTCCGGCCTGTGAATACCCCGTCCCGATGCAACGCGCATTCGGAGGTTTAAAATAATTAATCATATAATGTCGAATCGAAATGGGATATTCATTTAGTGACACTCGCTTTTAAACCATATTAAAATATTAGTTTAATTTTGAGAGTCGCCACGCCACTTTGATATAGCCCAAAGCTTTGAAAAAAAGCTAAACATGTAATTGGGTTCGGGGGTCAAGTTACAACAGAAGAAGAAACGCTATCACTCCTATTGCCCGACGGATCGGTCTTTCTAGCATATGGGGGTGTTGGTTGTGTGCGGTGTTTACAGGAATAGATAGAAGAAACGGGATCATGCATAAGGAGGAGGGGAGAGAAAGAATTAATTGATGATCACACCCTAGAACCTTTGAGTTAGGCCCTCGGAAGGTGCACTAATCAACGTTCATCCTTGGGGAATTGTTGATCATGGGATAATTATAACTAAGGTGGAAGGTAAGAAATAGTTCCTAGATCCATTGGGTTTCTTGGGCGAAACCTTAGATCATCCTCGGCTATGCATATTTAAATATATTAAAACAATCCTAAATCTAGCATAAAGGAACAATTAAAATATAATAAGCATGCAAATATAATAAGACAATAATAATAATAGGGAACAAAAATATTAAAAAGAGTCTTACCAATTGTAGCAAGACTTTGGGGTCGAATCTAGGGCGATTCGAAGAGAGTAGGAAGAAATACGGGTAAAACAAGAGTAGTCTCGTTTCTCCCGAGTAAATTGTGTGTTGAAATTGGGGAGCCGGGCACACTTATTTATAGTGCTTCGGTACTTGGGCTGGGCCAGCTGAAGGGTCGATCGGCCTTATTTTAAAGGGTCGATCGGCACAAAAGATAGGGTCGATCGGCACAATGATCTTGGGTTCGATCGGCACAAAAAAAGAGGTTCGATCGGCACAAAAGAAGAGGTTCGATCGGCCATACAATGGCTGAAGGGCCGAACGGCACTTTACTTGGCGTACTTTCCACGAAGGCAAATGACGGCGGGGTACGGACGAAGGGATTTTAGGGATTTTTAGGGTTTCCAATTAATTAAACCGGGCCAGACATTAAGAATGCCTTTTTTCGGACCGGGTACTAACAGTAGCCCCTCGACGACGCTTCTTGTAAGACAAGTGGGGTCGACGATAGAAAAATAGGATCCGTCCTGAAAAAAGGGATTTCAGGAGGTAAGAAAATGATCTTGCGGATATGAGGTTTGGACTCGAGCTGAGTCGCAAAAGGATGACCAGGTAGGTCGAGCGGCTGGACCCACGTCGGGCTACCTACGTATCCCAAAAGGAATCAAGCCAAGTCGTAGTTCGAAGAGTGGGCGTTTTAGTACCCGAGAGTGGCGGACGTGCAGCGTCTCAAGCCAAAGATGCGATTTGTGTGGGAATCACCCGGAAATATGTGACTATATGAAAGTCACTGAAATGTGAAGACGTGATCGCGCGTAAGTCACCGGAATGTAATCAGTGCGGGAATCACCCAAAAGTTTTGTGAGAGTTTGACTTCTCGCGGAGTCACCCCGAAAATTTGACTTCAAGGAGTCACCCCGAAAATTGTGAAAATTTGACTTCATGCGGAGTCACCCCTTGTGAAAAATTGACTTCTGAGTCACCCTTGTGAAAATTTGACTTCGCGGAGTCACCCTTGTGAAAATTTGACTTCAAGGGAGTCACCCTCAGAAAATTTGAAAATTTGACTTCAAGGAGTCACCCCTTGTGAAAATTTGACTTCTGCGGGAGTCACCCCTTGTGAAAAATTTGACTTCTGCGGGAGTCACCCCTTGTGAGAATTTGACTTCTGCGGGAGTCACCCCTTGAATCTGACTGTTGAGGTTGTCATCCAAGAAAATTTGACTGTGTGGCAGTCACCCCGGAAAATAAGGATTCGTGGCTGCCGGAGGACTTAGGCCACTAATGATGAAAACTGTTGCTGCCAAAGGACTTAGGCTACTGCTTTACTGATGAAGAATGGTGGCTGCCAAAGGACTTAGGCCACTAATGATGAAAACTGTAGCTGCCAAGGACTTAGGCTACTGATGAGGAATAGTTGTGTGAATTGATTGGGATTACTATGGCTTCCCGAGCCAAAGAACCAAGCGATTAAAAGTTTGGGATGATCATTGCTAAGGCTTAGAGAGGAGTCTTGTCTCCTAGGCTTAAGACTAGGGTTTAGAGAGGAGATTTGTTACCTAGGCTTGGAGCTAGGATTTAGAAAGGTATTTGTCACCTAGGCTTAAGGCTAGGGTTTAGAGAGGAGTTTTGTCATCTAGGCTTAAGGCTAGGGCTTAGAAAGGTATTTGTCACCTAGGCTTAAGGCTAGGGCTTAGAGAGGTATTTGTCACCTAGGCTTAAGGCTAGGGCTTAGAGAGGAGTTTTTAGAGAGGAGATTTGTTACCTAGGCTTGGAGCTAGGATTTAGAAAGGTATTTGTCACCTAGGCTTGAGGCTAGGGTTTAGAAAGGTAGTCTAAACAAGGCAGTTTGAGCAGAAAGGTTATAAGTGTCTATGGTAGAAGGTGGGATTAGGTAAGTTTGATGTCCAGAGATAAGGACCGAGTCATCTTGAGAGTCACAGAGATACGTCTTTGATGGATTTGAAGAGTTTGAAAATTTGTGGAGACCAAAGAGTGATTTTTATAAACAAGGTACCAAGGAGGACGGTATTTTGAAAGTATGTTTATTTGATAAAGAGGCCTCATGATTAATTATGTTTCTAACTAACTCAAAGCGTTTGCCACATGCTGATCTTGATGACAAGGGATGCCCTTCTTGCTAGATATGACTTTGTCTGAGCCTCGATTAGAGCCCCGACCTCTTCGAAGAACCACATAGTCGACCTATTTCGTTGAGGGGAGCCTCAACATTTGATGAAGTGACCATGGCGTAGCCCCGCCGATGATGCAAAGTAAACCCGAAGGGAATCCGTAAAGAGAGCCCGAGAGAACAAACTTAATAAAAGCCCCACTTGGAGAGGTTCAACGTATCCCTATTGCGCATGCAGTCATCTTGCGGCCACGGAGGCGACCCATTGTTTCGAACAACAGTCAATCAGTCGCTGGACAAGACTCGAAAATGTATATGTGCAGGGGTACATTTTTTGAAGGTGGGAATGAATCCCGAATTCGTGTATGACACTCTCGCTTTTGGTTTTGACTCTTTTGGGAGAGTATAAGCATCACAAGGTGTGGAAAAGTGTATGGAAGCCCCTGCTTGACGTAAAAGACAAATGTTTGGCTCTATTTTCCTATGATGTAGAAAAAGAAGACTTGTCGAGACATTTGAAGAATTGTTTTATTCGTAATTATATTTTGATTGCTTCGAGAATGGACCTCACCGACCGGTTTATCAAATTCCAATTATATAAGTAACAAATAATGACTGCTTTGATTTGAAGTTGTAGTAAGAGAAAGAAAATCGATTGACGGTGAAATTGGGCTTGACTTTAGAAGGAGGAGGATGTTCCGTTGTTGCTTGCTGCTCAAGGCTGTTCGGTGGTAATTGTGGTGCGGGCTGCCGCTGCATTGATCTCCTTCATGGGAAAGAATGAAAAAATAGAAAAAAGATTGGGGTGGAAGAAAAGGTGGGAATTGACTGATTATAACCCAAAGATTTTTTCATTCCTTCAAGTGAAGATTCTTTGTTCCTTTGTTCTCGCAAGCCGAGGGGAGTAGTCCCTGGCGCGTGTCTCCTTGCTTTTACCGGAGTGCCGCTGAGAGGCACGGATGCGAAGCCCCAGTGAGACTTTTGCAGACAGTGTTTGAGGAGTCGAATGAACGAATTTCAAGAATAGGACGAGTTCCCAAACTTTTGAGAGAATATGTAATATGCTCACGTAGGATAACAAGTGACTCAAAAATCTGAATATGCATTTCTTTTAAATAATCTTTTGAGAATGCCATCCGGTAGCGGTTGTAGCTGGGCTTTGGATTGCGATCGATCATTAGGTGATGATTAACATGACCTCTTAAAGTGAGAGGTCGGCTGGGCCTTTTGCTGAGAGGTTGGTTTGAGGGATGTGTTTGGGATTTCTAAGGTGAAGGGATTTTCTTGTTGTTGCCTCTTCAGGACCTCTAAGAGTGAGGTTAACTTTGATTTTGGCAAGGTCAAGGGTAGTGATGGAATCCTCTAAAAGTGAGAGGATGGACTTTGGAATGGGTTTATGGGATTTGTCCAAGAGGGAATCTTTGTTGCTTCTTCTCGCGAGTTTGTTGTGGTTTCAGCAGGTAACTTGATCATGATAGGACCTTCACTCGACGTCTCATTTTCACAACCTTTGAGATGGGAGGTTCACTTCGGAGTGATGGAGTTTGTTTGTTTTTTTTTTTTTTTTTTTTTTTTTTTTTAACACCATCTTCTCGAAAAGCCTTCGGATTTGTTTGCTCGCGATAGCCCCTAGCGTATGCCTTAGGATGCGTTTACCTTTTCCCTTTTGGGCTCTGAGGTGGTCTCTTCTTTTGTGAGTCGAGGGAGCCCCTTGTCTGAATTTCTTTCACATTCCGCCTTTTTTGAGCTTGGAGGTGATTACTTCCTTTGTGAGTCAGGGAAGCCCCTTGTCTGAATTTCTTTCACATTCCGCCTTTTTTGAGCTTGGAGGTGATTACTTCCTTTGTGAGTCAGGGGAGCCCCTAGTATGGGCTTCTTCCTTAGGGTTTCAAAACTTGTCGATCTTGAAATGAAAGGGTATTATTTAGTGAGGATAAGATTATGGCTTCCTATGGTGAGAGGTTCAAGCTTCAATCGCTACTGGATGGCATTCTCAAAAGAGTATTTAAAATAAATGCAAACTCATTTAACCGACTTATTGAGTAAGGCAAAATATATTCGGACCATGCGAAAGATATGTGAGCATATTCAATGAAAGCTTATCGATCAAATGGAAAATCAGAGGAGACGCGAGATTGGGGGGTTGGTGAGCCCCAAGTTGATATTCATGTAGCACTTGTGAAGGATAAGAACAACTCCTTGCATCTTCTTTAAATTGCAGTGGCGTGAGCAGCTATTTTCTGATGATGAGCAACAATGGTCTTTGCTTATCTTGATCATATGAAAAAGATGTTTAAGTGGGGGAGAGTGTATTTGGGGAAGTGTATGCTCGAGGGAGCATAGAGGGTGTGTATAAGGAGAGGGTCTGGAGATAGTCTACGAAAAGTATATGGTTGAGTATGTAGAGAGTGTATGAGAGAAGGGTGTATAGGGATGGTGTATATGAAGAAGGAACGGTGAGTTGTTTACTCCAATCAAAGCATTCATTCATTGTTTACTTTATTAGCCGGTGAGTTTATCAGTGAGATTAGCAACCAAGTGATAATTATAAATAAAACAATCTTCTTGAAAGTAATGCGAGATTATGTCTCAAGTCTAGAGAGAAAAGAAAGAAAGACCTTTTTTTATTATTGAAGTAACTAGTTCAAAGTGGACATTACATATCAATGCCCAAAATGGACGTAAAAGACGCACTCGAACCTACAAGACTGAATGAATCTAAATCTCCCCTCGAAGGGTGAGGGTTCCTTCATCAATGAGGCCTTGGGTCTTCCCTTGGTTGATCAATCTTTGAATTGAGCGTTTCCAGCTTGCACACATTTGTCGCTGGTATGCCCAGGGTACTTGTGGTATCTCGCAAAACTTGGATGTATCTAAGTCTTCCTTGGGTTAATAGGATTGTAGTTCTCGAGCGGCTTGATCAAATTCTTTCCCACCAAAATGTCAAAGAACTCACCCACAGGCATTCCTAAGTCATCACAATGTTCCTTGTTGATCTTCTTCCTGGGTATTGATGCCTTTAGTTGTTTGGTGGCCACAGCAGCATCCTGAATGAGAAATTCTGATGTGTAGGACCATAAGGGGAACCATAAGCATGTGGATGATAGGGACCCCGAATTGAATAGGAGGAGGAACTCTTCTCAAGTATTCCTGAATGTAAGACAAATGGTGCTGCTCAATTTCATGCATGTCTTTGAGGAGGTTGATCACTCCCAACCTCATGTTTGAGACTTCTTTGAGGGCTTCAATGCTTTTCTCCGGAGACATGATGTGGAATTCTGTAAGAACATATGGCGGAGTCAAACCAATGAGTTGAATTAGATTCATAATTAATCTTAAGGCATCCTTGAGAAAATATTTGACCTCCACAATTTTGAGTTTGACCGGGCTGAAGTTGCCTACGTAACCCTTACCATTTAAGATACGAGTCTCAGGTCACCGTAGTTCGAGGGGGCCCCGATTGATGATACAACCAGGGTTAAGTTTAGAGAAAGAGAGAGGATGAATGTAAAAGAGTCCGTTTGGTGAAAAAGGGAGAGGAAGATGACTCGATCCTTGGTCAAATGAGGGTGATCTAGGTGAGTTAATTTGGTCTTGGGTGAGGATTGGCCTTGGTTGGTCTTTGGCTGAAGGGTGCTAGAGATGAAGGATCTAAGCTATGGATGGTTTTAAGGCTAAGGGAGCAGACTATGGAAGGTTCAAGAGATGAGAGGTAGAACTTTGAAGGGTCCTAACTTGTAGACCATGGGGGTCTAAGGTAGAGGAGTGGACCATGGATGGTCCAAGAGACGAGGGTGGACCTCGAAGAGTCTCAGGTGGAAGGGTGGACCTTTAATGGTCCTAGATAGAGAGAGTGGACCTCGAAGGGTCCTAAATTGAGGAGTGGACCTTGAATGGTACAAAGTAGAAGAGGTGGACCTAGAAGGGTCCAAAAGATGAGAAGTGGACCTTGAATATTCTAAGATTGGGAGAGTGGACTTAGTATAGGAAGAGCACCACGAAGGGTCAAAGAGTGGACCTTGAACGGTCCAAGATAGAGAGACTGGACCTAGGGCGGTCCGTAGTAGAGGGTGTGGACCTTGAAGGGTCCAAGAGATGAGGAGTGGACCTTGAATGGTCCAAGATTGGGAGACTGGACCTAGGGCGGTCCACAGTAGAGGGTGTGGACCTTGAAGGGTCCAAGAGATGAGGAGTGGACCTCGGAGGGTCCTAGAAATGGAGAGTGGACCTCGGAGGGTCCTAGAAATGGAGAGTGTACCTCGGAGGGTCCTAGAAATGGAGAGTGGACCTCGGAGGGTCCTAGAAATGGAGAGTGGACCTCGGAGGGTCCTAGGAGGGTCCTAGAGATGGAGAGTGGACCCTGAGGGTCCTAGAAATGAAGAGCGGACCTCGGAGGGTCTTAGAAATGAAGAGCGGACCTCGGAGGGTCCTAGAAATGAAGAGCGGACCTCGGAGGGTCCTAGAAATGAAGAGTGGACCTCGGAGGGTCCTAGAAATGGAGAGTGTACCTCGGAGGGTCCTAGAAATGGAGAGTGGAGAGTGGACCTCGGAGGGTCCTAGAAATGAAGAGTGGACCTCGGAGGGTCCTAGAAATGAAGAGCGGACTCCTGGAGGGTCCTAGAAATGGAGAGCGGACCTCGGAGGGTCCTAGAAATGAAGAGCGGACCTCGGAGGGTCCTAGAAGTGAAGAGCGGACCTCGAAGGGTCCTAGAAGTGAAGAGCGGACCTCGAAGGGTCCTAGCGGACCTCGAAGGGTCCTAGAAATGAAGAGCGGACCTCGGAGGGTCCTAGAAGTGAAGAGCGGACCTCGGAGGGTCCTAGAAGTGAAGAGCGGACCTCGGAGGGTCCTAGAAGTGAAGGGAGGACCTCGGAGGGTCCTAGAAGTGAAGGGCGGACCTCGGAGGATCCTAGAAATGAAGAGTGGACCTCGGAGGGTCCTAGAAATGAAGAGCAGACATCGAAGGGTCCTAGCGGACCTCGAAGGGTTCGGAGGGTCCTAGAAATGAAGAGTGGACCTCGGAGGGTCCTAGAAATGAAGAGCGGTTAAGCATTTTATTTACAAAAAAGCCCTCTATTTTTTTTATAGAACCTACTCTTGGTTGGAAGGGATACCCCTTTTTCGCAACTAACTAAAGGTCCTAAAGTGGTGGATCCTAATGACTAACCGTCTCATATAGACATTTAAGATGATATATATGGGAAGTACTACAGACCTATGATAAGACACGATCTAGCATTCAAACTTTACATGGTACGTCCTTTAAAAGGAAAATCAATTTTTTTTTTAGTGCCTTTATTTTCTTTATAGATCTTGACTTATCATTGATTCGTAGTGACTTAACACAAAGACCTTATTAATTGTCTACATGAAAAAGCTAGTCAAACCAACCGGTCACGGGGAGTGTACTCCTAGCAAAGTGGGTGATACAAGGGTTAGGTTTCAGGCTCCCACCGTGCAGCCGAAGCGCACTGATGAGTGGATGGCCAAGTGAGACTCGGAAGGGAGGCGACATGATCACCACACTTCCCGCACTTTGGCTTTTTCGATGGGTTAAGGGGTAGCTGTGCAGTGTGACACGGACAGTGGTAGTGTGAGGTAAAGAAGTCTAATTCTTTTTTTTTTTAAGAGAAAGATTTTTTTTAGGAGATGCATGCATGCAATGCAACAGTTAAGAATAGAAGTAAAAGAAAAAGAAAGTAAAATACAACACCATACAAGAAAACGAAAGTCTGACCCACTTAGTTTGAAAAAGTTTCAAAACACTCCCCAGCGGAGTCGCCACTGTGAATACCGCGTCCCGATGCAACGCGCATTCGGAGGTTTAAAATAATTAATCATATAATGTCGAATCGAAATGGGATATTCATTTAGTGACACTCGCTTTTAAACCATATTAAAATATTAGTTTAATTTTGAGAGTCGCCACGCCACTTTGATATAGCCCAAAGCTTTGAAAAAAGGCTAAACATGTAATTGGGTTCGGGGGTCAAGTTACAACAGAAGAAGAAACGCTATCACTCCTATTGCCCGACGGATCGGTCTTTCTAGCATATGGGGTGTTGGTTGTGTGCGGTGTTTACAGGAATAGATAGAAGAAACGGGATCATGCATAAGGAGGAGGGGAGAGAAAGAATTAATTGATGATCACACCCTAGAACCTTTGAGTTAGGCCCTCGGAAGGTGCACTAATCAACGTTCATCCTTGGGGAATTGTTGATCATGGGATAATTATAACTAAGGTGGAAGGTAAGAAATAGTTCCTAGATCCATTGGGTTTCTTGGGCGAAACCTTAGATCATCCTCGGCTATGCATATTTAAATATATTAAAACAATTCTAAATCTAGCATAAAGGAACAATTAAAATATAATAAGCATGCAAATATAATAAGACAATAATAATAATAGGAAACAAAAATATTAAAAAGAGTCTTACCAATTGTAGCAAGACTTTGGGGTCGAATCTAGGGCGATTCGAAGAGAGTAGGAAGAAATACGGGTAAAACAAGAGTAGTCTCGTTTCTCCCGAGTAAATTGTGTGTTGAAATTGGGGAGCCGGGCACACTTATTTATAGTGCTTCGGTAGATTTGGCCGGGCCAACAAGGGTCGATCGGCCTTATTTTAAAGGGTCGATCGGCACAAAAGATAGGGTCGATCGGCACAATGATCTTGGGTTCGATCGGCACAAAAAAAGAGGTTCGATCGTGTAAGTACCCAAATCTGGCTCATGCCTTCCGGTTAAATATCCCGGCAATTTCGGTAAGTTTCCCGGTAATTCCCCGGACCTTCCTAGTGTTCCGGAAATGTTCTGGAACAGTCCCAAATTAAATTAAGGGCTGAAGGGAGCCTTCCTAATTAAGAAACACTTTTTTCTTAATTAGGAAGAGGGTTCTAGAATTTGCCACCTTGCATGGTTCTAGAAATGCTGAGTCACAATGGATAATGCCGCACGGCTGCATTAGCTCGCTGTCCCTAGCCGCACGGCTTCATTAGCCTTATCCAGACTGCCTATAAATAGAGCCCTCCTCTACCCATTTCAACACACACAATCCATAGCAAGTCACCCACAAACACTCCAAATACGTGAAGAATATCACGCTGAAGCTCAAGAAGGTGAAGAAGAAGGCCAAGAAGCTCCCTCCCTCCTCCTTGAGATCCAAGACCAACCTCTCCTCCTAGCTCCGACCGAAGAAGAAGGAAGCCATTGGTAACCTCGCACGCCCTACCTTTGCATCCTAATTGCTTTATAAATTGCTCATTGCATTGTCTTTATATTGCTTGGGACTTGGTAGATTAAAGATCCTATCTTTATATTCCCCTTCCCTTTGGCATGCATTAGACATCATTTGTCATAAAAATGTAGTCTTTTCCCATAAAGGTGCATCCTTTGCACCTAAAACCCCGTTTTCAAATAAAAATGTCATCTTCATGCATCCTTTGCATATAAAAATCAAATCTTTTTCAATCAAAATGCATCATTTGCATCCAAAATCCCTTGTTCAAGCATCATTTGCTTTAAAGACCATGTCTTTACCATAAACTAGCATCATATGCTTTTCAAAATGCAATCTTTATGCATCATTTGCATAATGAATGCCAATTTCTTCAACAAAAATGCATCATTTGCATAAAAATCAAATCTTTATGCATCATTTGCAATAAAGATTATTTCTTTAAACTAAGTGCATCATTTGCAACCCAAAAATGTCATCTTTTCATTAAAGATTCATTTTTACATACATTTCCCCCATTCCCCCATTAACAACCTAGGAATGGACCGGTGTAAAAGATCCTATCTTTACATCGTTCCTTCCATTAAATGTTCCATATCTCTTTAGAAAGGGACACCTTGAACCCTATATCTCCGATTATCGCTTAAGAAAGAGTATGAAGCATCTATACGAGCTCGACCGTCTTAAAGCGTAGGATTGATGGGCTAAGGACCCTCCTTTTCTAAAGAACCTCATCTTTGACCAAAAGAGAGTCATTCTCTCGATCACGCAAGTCCCGCGGGTCCCGAGGTTAAAAATGCGATGATCACAAGTCATAAGATGAGGACGGGATCATAATCCCAAATACATAAAATTCCAAGGAATCCCGAGCGACAACCAACAAATGGTTTGTACGTCCGGAAGACAACTTGGGACATTCCCCCTTTTTTTTCTCAAACACATGCACACAAGAAAGCACGCAAGCAAGCACGACATCGAAATCTTGGGAGACTTGCTCCGGCAAGGCACTTTGGGTGAACGCCAAACGTTCTTCCCAAGGGGTAACTTAACCTCCGAACCCAAGTAAAAACCTTTTTTTCAAAGTTTTGAGGTAATCAAAATGGCGTGGCGACTCCATTTTTCAAATAACTCGGATGTCTTCAAACTCGCGTGAATCCAACAAAATTTGGGCACCACATTCACAGTTTGGCGACTCTGCTGGGGATTTCCCAAAGGAGAAAAGCTTCTATTTTCAAAACAAAAAAAAAAAAATTGATACTCGGTATATAGGTGGAAACCACTTACCCTTCCTGTACACTCCCTGACGTGGGAGTTGGGATAACCGGTGGTTTAACAATCCACGTACCAGTATCCCTTTTCGAAAAACAATTTTGAAAAAAATAAAAGAAAGCTTTTCCCTTTGAGCGGGTTAGACTCCCATCGCCGATTTCATTAATCGTGCTTGCTTTCTTTACCATGCATTGCATCATTTGCATCTTGGAATCTGTGCATACTTTGAACGGGAAACAACCCCAAAAATAGCAAAAGGAGTGGAACCTGGAAAATTGATCCATGCACGTACGGCTCAATCCTCCTTGATTCTCGACCGGCGACCTCAAAGGGCAATTACACCAGGAAAATTCATGGTTAATCCGGGCCCCTAGCAGCCTTGGGGCTAATCGCCTTCATGATCGATCGGGATCCTGTAAAATTTACGTGCTTACGTGTTGCATTTTCCCCGTCCCGAAAATCATTCCTTTAAAACACATTATGAAAATCTCTGTTTTAACTCAAAAAGGAACATTTTTAGGAGACCGCACACTACGCGCACTGATATATCCCGTACACTTTGCACGCACGTCCTTCAAACCCGAGGGTGGTTCCACTGGCCACTGACACCTTACGATGCTCCCGGGCGCGCACGGAATCATCCCAACCTCCCCACGGCAAAATGGGTCGACCAATGCACAGTCCGTGTCACACGTTTCAAAAAACCGTGACTTTTGGTTGGTTTTTGGTCTAGTCCGTGTCATATAGCCCAGTTGCATACCCACGTAAAGGTCAAGCCTTAGCTCATAACGAAGCCAAGATTTTCGCTCAAGCGAAATTCTGCCGAAATTCCGACAAGGAAAAATCGGTGGGATCTTGACTCCGACTTTGACTATTGACCTTGACCCGCACGGAATGCGTAAGAGTCAAGACCGAGTCTTTGCCAAAAATCAAAAGATCTTTCGCTCAAGCGAAGGTCTGCCAAAATTCCAACAAGCAAAAATTGGCAAGATCTTGACCGGCATTGACTTCGATTCCGACCCACGCACCGTGTATGCAACAAAGTTCAATGTGACACCGTGTCATCCGGATTTTTACCGCCCGACCCATGCCTATTATTCTCTCGGACATTACCGAAAGTCAAAAACCGTCATTCGCTCAAGCGAAACTCTGCCAAAGATCCGTCAAGGCAGAGAAACGAGACTTTCCCGGTATTGCCTTGACTATAATCCGCATCGCTCGTGCGTTGAAAGGTCCTATGACCCGCTAGACCCGATAGGAGCGTTTCTTACTCTTGCTGGTGGGATCCGCGTGCCCTATAGGACCCTCGCCCTGGGCTGTCCACCCTGGGAGGTCGAAATACATGTGGAATACGAGGGGCTTATAGACGTAGTGACGGAACCCACTGATCCAGGATCTAGAGTAGTTGTGAAAAAGAAGGGCGTAATCCCTTTTCCAACCAAATAGATATTAATAAAAGACACTGTTTTAAGTAAACTTGAAGATTCTAATTTGCATATTGCCCGAGCCTTCAGCCTCTAAACACCTACCCCGAGTCTAAACCTTTCCTATCCCTTTCCCGCAGCCGAGAAAGAAGTGGGTGAGAACACCGGCCGGGCCGACTTGTTAGCACGTAATCCTCGTACGCCCGCCGTAATCCTCGCCGAGAGTCGAATGGCCGATTTGACAGAGAACAAGGCCGGGTTTGGGTAACCAGATGACTAGGGAAGAAGAGCTAGCCTATAACCAATGCCCTCCCCCATCTTCATATAACCCATTGCCAAAGACCGTCCCTTCTCGCCTTCTCCAATACCCTGCCGTTAGGGTCCCGACACCCTCGCTTCCTCTCGCATCCCCCCACGGGACCTTTTTCCTCCTTTCACTCGAGCCTACTTTGGAATCCCAGCCAATTTGACCTTTCCAATTTTGTCAACGCCCGTGAATTTGCCTACCTCTCTGACAACAAAGTTGAAGAGTCACCGGAAACGAGAATAGGAATGGATGGATTTACGCGACATGATGACAGCCAAGAAAAGGAACGGACTTAAAGCCTTCTAGTCGACTATTAAGGCCCTGGCGACTCCACCGCACGATCAGCTGGGGATCGCCACTCTCAAGACGTGGTTCGGAAAAAGGTCATGCGGACGTTGACTTTCAAGTTATTGATATTCCGATTTCATTTATCGCTCATTGGACGGCTCGATCCACCAGATAAACGGGGTAGCCTCTACTTTGCATCAAGGCCAAATTTCGGGCCGATGAGTGATGGAACTATCACCACCATTTATGGAGACAGTGTCACGGTAGAAGGAACCAAAGACTGGGGATATCCCGATATTGGAGATCAAGCACGATGATGAAGGGTTAGCATTAACCGGATTCTCCGTAGCTTCTTCCAAGGCACAAGTGTGTTGCAGACCGACCTCACCACTACTTCCGATAAAATCCCTCCCGCCATGAGAATGATGCGAAAATGGGTTATCTTCCGGGACTTGGATTGGGTAGAAGACTTCAAGGTCGTAACACCATCATTGATGTGAAGGAACAGACTACCGTATATGGCTTGGGGTACAAACCGAACTCTCTGGATGCCGTAAAAGCTAAAGGCACGAAAGGTGAAGGGGTCCACCTCCATCCTTACCGCCTCTCGACCCATTACTTTACAAAAGGAGTGGACACAATATGATGAAAGTGATCGCTGCATCTCCTTGCGTAAAACCCTTCTAGAGAACCTTGAGAAAGTTAGGGAAAGCCAACCAATCCCGTTCAAGAATGTTCCTTGATTTGCCGATATCCTCGGGGCTACCACTACCGTTCGTAATGAGTACGTCTTCAAAGGAAATCCGGCCAAGGTCAAAGAGTCGCATCCGGACAATGGACTTCTCCGCCTTGAGTTAGCTCTTCCAAAGATCGCCCAGATAGAAGCCGCCAAAGAGTGAAGACAACAATGGGGTTTGCAAGAGTTGTTTGACGAAGAAGCACAAATCCCGCACTTGATTGACTTCGGCCTCAGTACGATGAGATAGTTGCCGTTATTGGAGACGATGGTGAAAGTCATTTTGATCCTCGCACTTTGGTGACTAAGACAAAATGCCATCAAGAATTGGGAGACATTCTCGTGGCCGATAGCCGCCGACAAAGAAATGATCACTGAGCTTGGATTGGTACCCCGTCCTTCTCAACCCGCCGTGTCAAACACCCCGTTGTCTATTCGCCGAGTCAGAATCTTTGAATTCCACCTCCTCGTAGTCATCCGAAGGCCTCACGCCCGAGGATTATGAAAATGTAATCGATGTCATCTTTCCCCTTATTTTGAATGAAATGACAAATCTTTCTCGATTATCCTCTTATTGCCAACTTAACAAATGATAAATTAACTCAAAACTTAACAACAGCTTAATAATGAATCATTTGAACAAGATGCAAACACACTAAACGAACAATACATTAAAGAAATCTTTAAGGTGTTTCGTAAAAGAGGAAAACCGGGCCCAAGCCGCCGAGGAGGTTTTGATAAGTGTGAACTTGGGTACTATTGAGGAACCTAAAGAGACACAGATTGGAAGCTTCTTCCAGTGGGGTTGAAAGGGACGATTGATCGAGCCGCTCGTAGAATACGTCGACGTGTTTGCATGGTCATACAAGGATATGCCGGGCTAGACAGCTTCGATAGTAGAACACGTAATCCCTCTAGCACCATGCTAAGCCGCAAAGCGTAAACCGAGAAAGATTAAGCCGGAATGGTCTCTACAGTCAAAGAAGAAATTGAGAAGCTACTGCGGGTGTGGTTCATCGTAGTCATTGAATACCCGACATGGTTGTCCAACATCGTGACCGTAACCAAGGCCAATGGGAAGGTGCGCCGCCGTGTGGATTTCCGAGATCTCGAACAAGGCCAGCCCCAAAGACGACTACCCTCTCGCCAAACATAGACATCCCGGTGGACTCCACCGCCAACTACGAAGTCAAATCCTTCATTGATGGTTTTGGTGCTACAACCGCATCAAGATGGCCGAGGAAGACCAAGAAAAGACAGCCTTCACCACACCACGGGAACCCACTGTTATACAAGCAATGCCATTCGGCTCAAGAATGCCGGGCTACTTACCAAAGGGCGCCGACCGCGCTTTTTCATGACATGATCCACAAGGAGATTGAGGTCTACGTAGATGATATGATAATCCACTCCAAAGGAGAGGGTGGGCAGCACTTTGTTGACCTACGAAAATTCTTTGAGAGGTCGAGACAAAGATTCCATGAGACTAAACCCCGCCAAATGCACCTTCTGAGTGACAAGGGGAAAAGTGCTTCGGGTATATGGTCACGTAGCGAGGTATAGAAGTTGACCCCCGAAAGATCAAAGCCATCATGGATATGAGGCCACCTCAAACCTGCATGTAAGTCAAGAGCTTCATGGGTAAATTGCAAGACATCACCCGTTTGGCCAATCGCTGACCACTATGTGCGAGCCCATCTTCAAGCTCATGAAGAAGAATGTGGACACGTAATGGACCGAAGAATGCCAAGATGCCTTTGACTGCATCAAGGCATACTTAGTACATCCCCCGTACTATGCCCCCACATAGACGTAAGCCTCTTCGCTTCTATCTCACCGTCACGCGTACACGGCAAGCTGGGGCTATGCTTGCTCAGAAAAGAAAGACTCTCGGGTAGAAAACGCCATTTACTTTGTCACCGGAAGCTACAAGGGAGTGAGCTCAATTACTCAAAGATGTGAAAAGACTCCGTGGCAGGATCGGTCCGGGTAGTCGGCAAATTGAAGCATTATATGCAAGCCCACCCTCGTGAATTTGGTCTCGAAAATGGACCCCATCAAGTACATCTTTGACAAGCCTTCCCTCTCGATGCGTTTAGCGAAGCGGTCCTTCTTCTCGGCGTATCACGACATCAACTATGTGACCGTAAAGGCCATCAAGGGTCAAGCATTGTCGATCACCCGCGAACTTCCCCAAGAATGAAGACAGAGGGCCCGAACCCCAATTCCTGCATGAAGGGATCTTTGCAGCTGAGCCCGAGAATAGATGGCAATTGTTCTTCGACTGAGCCGCTAACAAAAGAGGAAATGGTGTAGGAATGCTATCGGGTCGATCCGAAAGATGAGCATACCCCCATAGCCCTCAAGTTGAACTTTCCCGCCACGAACAATGTCGCCGAGTATGAAGCCCGCATTGCCGGGTTCGGGAGGCCGCCTTAGAAAGAAATGTCAAGGAGCTCAAGTTTACTTGAGACTCGGCCCGATCATCAACCAAGTCTCCAACAAGTGGAAGATCGTGGACCCTAATCTCGCAACGGTATCATGCCCATATGGAGGAGTTGATCGGACAGCCGTAGAAGTGACTTTCCACTACTTGCCGAGGGAAAAGAACAGATTCGCAGATGCCCTAGCTACTCTAGCCTCATTGGTAGAGATCCCCGAGGAAAAGCCATAAAGCCCTTCAGAGTGGGTAGAAGAGAAGCCCCAGCCTTCGTTGTGAAGTGGACCTGGGACCCGAGCCTATAAAGGAACCTTGGTACAATCGTATTTACCAATTCCTCAAAGACGGAGAGTCCGCTTTCAGAGACGAAGAAGGTAGACCAAAAGAAGGTGTCGAGCCAAAAGCTTGCGAGCCCCGAAAAGGTTGGCCTCCCATTATGTCATCCTAGGAGGCAACCCGTACAAGAAACGCTATCAAGGACCACTCCTCTTATGTGTCACTCAAGAAAGAGCCAGAGAGTTGATGACCGAAGTCCACAATGGTCCTTGCGGTCCTCACATGAATGCCAGCAGCCCCGATGCAAGTGATCCTCGAATGGGTTACTACCGGATCTCCATGGAGACAGATCAAGGCCCAAAGACGTCCGAACCTCGCGACAAGTGCCAGCGGTTTGCCAACCTCAACCATCTCCCACCTCACGACCTGTACCGCATGACGACTCCTGGCCGTTTGCAACTTGGGGCATTGACGTGATAGGGAAAATAGCCCCGACAGAAGCAATGGGCACGAGTTCGTGTTGGTAGCCATCGACTACTTCACCAAGCGGGTAGAGGCCAAGTCCTACAAGGTCCTCACTTCCTAAAAGTGGCCCAGCTTCATCAAAGAAAACATAATGTGAAGATATGGGGTGCCCAACGAGATCATTTCTCTGATAATGGGTCACACTTCGAAGGAGACTGCGATAGACCGCCGTCGAATTCGCAGTTACTCGCCACAAGTCGTCCCCGTACATGCACTTTCGCACCAATGGAGCCGTGGAAGCCGCTAATAAGACACTCGAGCGGATCATCCGAAGATGGCCACCCGTGGTCGTGATTGGCCCGAAAAGCCGCACCTAGCACTCGGGGCTACGTAACGTCCGTCGAATGTACCCACAGGAGAAACTCCTTTTGCCCTAACTTACGGGATGGAAGCAAAGGTTACCAGCTGGAGTTGGAAATCCCGTCATTAAGGGTCCTCCCGGAAAACAGTGTCAACGAAGTAGAATGGCTACGAAGCCGGCATGATGAATTGGCCTTGCTCGATGAGAGAAGGCTCAAAGCCATGGAGCACACCCGAGCCTACCAGAGGCGAATGGCCAGTAGCGTTTGATAAGAAAGTCAAAGCCGAAACATCAAAGAGGGTGACTTAGTGCCGAAAGTAAAGCCCCTACCGCAGACAACCCCTCGGGAAAATGGGAACCCGTTTGGATCGGCCCTTATGTAGTGCGTAAGATACCGTCAGAGGAGCAATGAAGCTTGCAGACTTGGATGGCAATCCCTTTGTCCACCCACCAATCGGTGATAAACTCCGAAGATACTATGTCTAATAATAAAAAAAAAAAAAAAAGAAAAAAAATCTTAGTGCAAAAAGAGTAATACCCAAATTAGGCCGAAAACCCCAAAAAGGGCGGTCTAGGCAAAAACAGTGGTTGCACGAAAAAAAAAAATAAAAAAAAATAAAAAAATATATAAAAAAAAAAAAAAAATCTTAGTGCAAAAAGAGTAATACCCAAATTAGGGCCGAAAACCCCAAAAAGGGCGGTCTAGGCAAAAACAGGGTTGCACGTAAAAAAAAAAAAAAGAGACTTAGTTTTGTTAGTTCACCGTAATGAACTACGAAGACCTCGAGCCCCTTTAGCCTTTCTTGTAAAAGGGGAACGTAGGCGTACCATATATGGTTCGGTCTAAACAATAAAAAAAGGGCAATAAAGCTTCCATAAAGTGCGTCCTTAGCAATAAATAAAAGGGTATTTCGCTTTTCATAAAACGGGTCCCAAGTAATAAGACATTTGAATTTCCATGAAACATGTCTTGATTAATTTCTAAAATAATATTTCTTGTTCATTACAAGTCAAAAATTTCTTGATGAGTTCAAGCACGGTCTACCTCGACTCGCTAACCTCGCTAAAAAGATCTAAAATACAATAAAATGCCTAAATAAACTAATGTGTTTGCAAATGGCAATAAGAGGATCTTGAGAAAAGACTTGTCACCGTCATTCGCCGAGTCTTCTTCGCCTTCTTCCCTTTTCCTCGGCCTCGTCGAGTCTTCTTCCTTTTCTTCTCAATAATGTCCAGATCCCTCATCCCGAATTCCTCTCGGTATCCTCACCGGAGCCTCTACCAACCCCGTGTCAATAAGCGCTCTCTATACGAGCACGAGTCCGTATCTCCTCCCTCCGAGACTCGCCCAAATGAGCAACCCTGACAACCTCTTGTACCGAGCCTCCATGTCCCCGACCAAGTCACCCGATTGGTTATGGCAACTCGCTCTTAGCCTCGGTCTCCCTCGTAGTCCTACTCGAGTCGTGGTCATCCCCCAATAAAGCTCGGCGTCTATCCTCCAAGATAACCCGAGTCGCTCCCATCTCCCTCTCGTACTCACCCAAGTAGACAGTGGTCAAGATCGTGCTCTTCCCGCTCCTAAAGATAGCCCCGGGTGGGAAAGCGTGTATGTCCAAGCCCTCGAGAAAAAAGTGAAGCCGGGCCGGGTCCCTCATGTCTAGAGACATCACCTCCATGGTCCGGATGTCCTCCCTGGCCACTCAAAGGCTCGTAAAGCCCCAAACCGCCCGGATACCAAGCACGGTATGTAGAAGGATGACCAGCAGTAATCCCGGAACCCTCACAAAGATAAGACTCCCGAAATATCCTCCCCGTCCGCAACCTCCAAAGGTGGTATCCACCAACGGATGTCCGAAGTGGATAGCCTAGCCATCATCGCCTCCCAACTACCCTCGTTCCCTCGCCGCTCTAGGTGCACCTCTCCGAGAAATCACCCAAGGGCACCGAGTCGGCAAAGCCCGTGCAAAGCCCCGAGCCTCTCCTCCGCAGCCTACAAAAAGTCAACATAGCCTGGACTCCTGACCTCATGAAATGGTCTCCCGAGCCATCCCGTCGATCCCATGCAAAGTCTCCCCAAAACCAAGTGGGACGATATCCTTCCCCCCCCGCAGTCCTCGACCATGTCCAGGAGACCACCGTGACAAATCCCCACTGACTCAAAGAAGCAACAATGTAAAAGACGCAAAGGATAAATGCGTCCATAGCCACTCATGGTAGCGTACCTATAGCCGGAGATCCAAACTCGCCCGGGATCTCGGAAAGGTCAATCCTATCCGAAGCTACCATCATCTCCTCGCCTCTCCTGCAGGAATCTCGCGTAAAAGATGCAAGCTTTACCGCCACCGGCACGTCTCCGATCAGCGGAATAGATATAGCCTCGCCTCTGACCCCCAATCAAGGCTCAAGTCTTCGTGCGTTGGGACGATTTCGTTGTAAGAAAAGCAAGAAACATGTCTCCTGACGTCCCGTAACTTTGTCATGGGCTCTCAACAGTCCCAATCGGGCGGGAGATCCTCAAATGCCATAAAGACTTGATCTTGAAGGAAGAATCAAGGTAGCCCCTTGTGATTTTGGAAGTTATGTCTCGCCCAAGATTGAAGACCGGATTTAAAATGGTCTCTCTTCCCCTTTGTAGTCTAACGGGCCTCTCCATCGCAAAAGTGATCAAAGGTGGTGTCTTTAGGTCCAAAATATGCCCCGGGAACAGCTTGAAACAAGTTTGGGTTGAAAATGAAATGAAATGACCAAGCCTTGGTTTTATTCTCAAAATAACCTGGGCATGAACCGTGAGCCGCACGGCTTCATTTTTTGCCCTCAAGGACCATGCCGCACCTGCTTCATTTGCCCGATGTAAATTAGAAATCTGCAGCAACCAAAGTTGCTGCCCAAGGGAGTTTTCACCCCACTTTCTCAACCAAAACCCGTACAAAAACATGTCCGTAAGCCACCCAAGCGCTTTTATATCATTATATATTATTTTGGCCCAGCTTTCACCCCCCAATTCCAAGCAAAAGTCGCCCGAGGCTCGTATAATATGCAAATTGAAAAAGCATAAATTAGAAAAGTAAATAAAGCGTAAATACAATGTCTTCGC